>CAKNXH010060896.1:127769-219574 GCA_932178445.1 Andricus quercusramuli
AAAAAAAATGGTTCAATCTCGAAAAATTAACAATAAAAGTTATGACTTAGCTTTTGCGAATTGACTGTGTTGCCGCCGTTTCTCCTGGAAGCTTCTTCTTAATTTTCGAGTTGGAATTTCGGAAAGGCACTAAGTAGCACGTTTACGGAAAATTTTATTTGTTTATTATTAGTATTATTATTATTAATTTAAAGTCATAGCGCAAAGATATTAAATATAATATATTATTCTGAAGTACAGCACATTAAAATAAATTTGGTACTTGACTTAATTATGTGTACTTTATTGAATCGCCGTTTCTTCTGATGAAAATGATTTTATGTTAATTTTACATAAAACATCATAATATTTTTTTCTGTTTTTAAAATTTTTGATATCATGGTGTCCAGCGATTCTAAGGAACGAAATTCAAGGCCTTTTCCAGGTTTTCCAGGTCAAGAAGTCAAGTTTTTCCAGGTCTCCTTTTTTTACCTCAAATAATAAAATAACCGCGTTTGTGATAGATGTAAAAAAAGAGCCATTTCATGTTTCATTGGCCAACATTTTTGAAAGGAAGCAAAACCATAAATAAACAAATTCTTAATTTTTTAAATATTTTTTTTAAACTGAGGGAAATAATAGTTTTAGATGGGTAAGAACTTGTGGTAGAATATTTTTGAAAAAATTTCAAAATTGTAGGAATTACTTTACTTTGAATTTTTTGATAAATTTGTTTGAAAATACTACATGTCAGACATTTTTTCACCGATTTTAATCAAGCTTATAGGTGTTACGTAGAATTCAGTAGCCTTTTTTCTATAGAAATTTAGAAAAAAAAAGTAAGAAGTTCAAGTAAAAAATGTCAAGCAAACAGTCGTAAATTTTCGTGTTGTCCTCGTTTGTTTTTGTTTACTTTCTTCTGTCTGTCGTGATAGACCTACCAGGTCACTAAATATTCTTTGATGTGGAATCTTATGAAGCTTATTTATGTTGATTTTCCGACATTACAAATATGTACATTGTACATCTGTACATTACCGGAAAAACTGTACAGACTCAGTTTGTATTGCAAAAGTTTTATCTTAATTCTTTGTTATTTGTATTACTCCTTTTTTAGTCTGAAACAAAGCTTTTCTTCTAGAAACATATTTTTAGTGCCATAAGCCTTAATTTTCGTTAGAATTGTTCCCAAAGTTTGAGTTTGTAAAAGACTGCTTTGATGAGCATTTTGTTCTGACGATAGTTAATTATTTATTTTATATGTATGTACTTATGATGCTCTAATTTAAGGTTGAAGTGGATATCGAAACCATTTTTAACTTTCTTTCTTTTGTTTTGTTGATTCTTTTCTTTTTTTTAAAATTGTTTGAGTGTTTTAATCCTACATTTCATTTAAGTCATAGGATTCTAAGTTTGATGATATTAGGTAAATTTTCAGAGCAGGGAACTTTTAAAAGAATTTAAAGCAATAGCTCCTGTAATTCGCTGTTATGATCCGTTTAACAAAAAGGGATTTTGGATAAAATGAGCTAAAGCAAAACTTCGCCAAATTACCGAAGATATTTGTACTAGGAAAAAATTATCTTCCGAAAGTTTAGTAAGATACATTTGCGTTTTATGTTTACTTTCATTCTCTAGTGATGCTGAACACAACCTAAGAAATGTAATGAGACCTTCTATCTCAAGTGCTTCTTCTAGCGATGCAAATAATAAGTTTATAATTCCAATTCACGATCAGCTCGATAAGCAAAATGACCTAGATGCTCAAGACGTAGACAACAGAGAAGCGGAAATAGAAAATGGTGATGATGAAAATGTTGTAGGAGAAGAATATGAAAATCAAACGGTTAACGATGAGGAAGCAATCCTAATTTTAAGTAAAATTCTTGAACTCATACAAGTTTCACAGATTAGTAATTCGAAGGACCGTCGATCAATAAAGGCCCAAGATCATAAGGTTCAAGAAATAAAGAAAACTCTGGATATTGAGTTAGAGAAAGTATTTGATATTAGGCGAAATAATAACAATGGAATAAATGAACTGGTTGACGAAATCAAAGAAAATGTATCTGAAACGAAAAATAAATCAGAAAAAGTTGAATCCTTAACTATGCTATCAATTAGTTGGTGAATTCGTCGCATACAAACTACGTTTGGCATAGCCTACAGTATGGCGCGCTCTGCTAAAAATATTAATACTGCACATGAAATTGTTTCATCGCCTAATCCCAGATTAGGAAAACGTCTTTCACAAGAGACGGAAACAATTGTCCATTGTTTTTAATATGACAACGAATTCAGCCAAGACATTCATGGCCAAAGAGCATTAGCGCTAAGTAAGTTTTTAAAAAGATATTACAGAATCTCTAGAACCAGGAGCTTTTGTAATACTCTGTGATTTCGGACATAACTTTTCTCCTATAATTCAAGACTGTGTCCAAGATCATTACTGGAATAATGAACAAATAATTATTCACTGTAACGTGGTGGTTTGCCACTCGTTGCTGATCCTCCTCCCAGACCTAACAATCGGTACAATAATATTCACGGCCGGCACTGACTCTAAATGATTTAATTAAGGAATGAGAATGAGAGAATCTGTATTGTAGGAATTAATGGAAAAGAGGTTGGATAGGTCAGGGATTAGGTATAGTTAGTTAGTTACTTTTATTTTTTAGATAAATGTACATTTGAACCAGGTCAGCTTAGAAACCGAGGAAAAGTTAATCTGAGGATTTTTCATCCTACCTTGAATCTGGGAGTTAGAAAATGAGAATCTACAATAATAATCCTGAGAAGAAAGAAGAACTGCTGTCAAACTGTCACTCCACCTCACTCAAACCCCCCACGGAACACTACAACAAGTTTCGCCGCACTGCTGATTTTAACACTGCACTTTTGGGACACACTGCTATCCAATAACGGGCCCGTCCAACAATACCTTCCGGCTCGAGTCAAATAATCCATACTCAATAGGATAAAAACATTACTCACGACGTACCGGACCATATTCTTTCTGGCACACGTCAAAAACAAACTGGCGCAGCCATCTTGCCAAAAGTATCGAGCCGGCTTACCACCAGGGGGACACCCAACCGGATGCCCAACCGGGGAACGACCGGATGCAGAGAAAGAGGGAGGCACCTGACGAGAGGGAAATTCTGGCGGGACTGATGGAAGTGGGGAGACCGAGAGCAGCGGAACGCTCGACAGACCAGTGTCGGCCGTCGACGGGATACTTTGTTATCGAATTTTATCGAACCTTTGCCACGGAGCAAGAGAAGGAGGATTTGTCGGATTAAAGAGTACTTCTTGGATTCAAGGTAGGTGTCACAGACGTTTGGTCTATTCTTACCTCCAGATTTTCTTTTGTTTCTCGTCATGAGCCGCGGTCGAATTTAGTATTCCTTTTTTTGTTTTTGAGGATTAGCAATTATTCTTGTTTGACTTCTTGAGAGTAAACATGTGTGAGAGAGTTAGTGATTTGAGTCAGTTCTGAAATTATGGATCTTAGTAAGCAATTTCTAGTATTCTTGTTAAGCAAATTTCTGTGTTATAATTAAGCAAATTTTAGTGTCCTAGTTAAGCAAATTTTGGTGTTTGAATAAACCTACTATTTGAAGTGTTTGTTTTTAAAAGGAGAGTGTCATGTTTGTCCACTAATTTCCCTTTTTGTCGCTTACGAATGAAATTGGTGTTACATCACATTACTTTGAAGAAAATAGGGAATTAAAAGACGAAAGTTATATTATAATTTCTGAATGCCTTAATCACGATGCAATTGCTGTCAATTTGCATATCCAAAAATTGAGTAAAGAATGAAAGAAACGACACGCTGTAACAGAACTAATCCATTTTACCGACGGAGCTGCATCGGAGTATAGAAATAAGTATAACTTCATTCATTTTTCCCAGCATGAACAAGATTTCGGAATGAAAGCTAAATTGAATATTTTCACCACGCCCCATGGAAAAAGTCCAAGCGACGGATTAATTGGCACTTTGAAGCGTGGAAAAAAACATGGCATGGCATGATACATGACATGGCACATAACACGACATAACATGAAATGTGATGTCATATGTCATGTGTTATGGCATATCATGTGTCATTTGTCATGGTATGTGTCATGTCGTGTCATGTCATGTGCATTGTCATGTCATACTATGTCATGTGTCATGTCGTGTCATGTCATGTGCATTGTCATGTCATGTGTCATGTCATGCCATATCATCTCATGTGTCATTTGTCATAGTATGTGTAATTTCATGTATCATGTCATGTCATGCCATTTCAAGTGTATTGTCATGTAATGTGCCATTAGATCATGTCATGTCACGTATCATGTTACGTGTCATGTCATCTCATGTGTCATTATTCATGGTATGTGTCATTTTATGAGTCCTAACATGTCATGTCATGTGTTATTTGTTATGCTATGTGTCATGTAATGTGTTATATCATGCCATATCATCTCATGCGTCACTTGTCATGGTATGCGTCATTTCATGTGTCATGTCAGGTCATGTGTATTGTCCTGTCATGTGTCATATCATGTCATGTCATGTGTCATGTCATGTGTCATGCCACGCAATGTGCCATGTCATGTGTCATTTGTCATGGTATGTGTTATGTCACGTTTCATGTCATGTGTCATGTCATGCGTCATGTCATGTGTCACGTCATGTCATGTCATGTGTCATGGCATTCCATGTCATGTAACATGTCATTTCATGCCATGTCCTGTGACATGTCATTTCATGCCATGTCCTCGAGGGTCCATGAAACTCCTCTCGCGTCCATGAAAAGTGACATTTGGTCCCTCCTATCACGAAACCTAACGTTTTTTCGACCCAGTGTCTAAGGACTTTATTTGATCAGGATATTATAAACTACATTATACAAGAGTTTCAGCCAATTTTACCGGGGCCATATTTTCTATAGATGTGTGCGCGGTCCTTTGAACAAATTCCGTTTTTATCCGAATTCGCTTCTTGACATTCTACAGTTTTCGTTCGCATCGACATAGTGGGAAAAGGAATTACAACAAAGGACATGTTACCCAACATAAAAATACTCGACACACCGATTAGGGAGGAGTTAAATACCTGGAAGTACAATAAACCTAAGCCCACAATCACTGGCAATGAGATAGTCGACAGCAAGATGAAAATTAAATATCTGACAGAAGAATGAGCGAGTCCTCTGACGAATTAACTAAGGATGAATCAGAAAGTCTAAAATACAGTGAGCAGGATTCCAATCTATTCGATAATCACTTAGAGTGAAAAGCGAACCCGGTGACAAATGTAAGGTTAAAAGTGAAACCAAATGCAGCCGAAAAATTACGAAAAAGAACTGAAAAAGATAATTGCGAAATTACAATGAGGAAGAATGGCTAAGGTACATAGATTGGATGATAGACGATTTCAAGAACAAGAAATTAACTACAATACGACTACACTTTGGAGACCTTATGTTTACACCTATCGAAAGGGAATAAACAGTAGAAATTATCAACTATTCGTCCAACTACTACGCAGACTGTAGTTTTCTCTTGTGTTTCAGCAAAACTCGCGAACTAACTAAACAAGAAAAGGAAAAAGTTAGAATAGGCAGGAATGGAGGAAGAAATAAAAAGGTATGCCAAATTATGCCCTACCTGCCAACTACAAAAGGCAGTTAAGATAACAAACCAGGCCACAGATATTCTTCATGATATTCCCCTAAAACTACAGAAGAAAGTAGCCATGGACATATTGGGCCCGTTGCCAGAGACCAGAAGTGGAAATAAGTATATTTTGAGTATACAGGACAGGTTAACGCGATACACTTTATTACTACCAATGAAAGATGAAACTTCTGAAAGCATTCTGGATAATTTAATGGAATATTACATCTACGCGTTTGGGGCACCACAAGTCATTCTGACTGATCAAGGACAGAACTTCGTGTCAGAAGTAGTGCAACAGTTTGAAGAAATGTTAAAAATTACGCTCATTGAAACTGCTGTATTCCATCCTCAGGCAAACGAAAATATAGAACAAATGCATTCGACTTTAAAAAATATCATGAATCTTTTATGGAAGAAAACAATAACGAGTGGGATGAAAACATTAAGTTCATAAATTCCGCGATCAATACTACCAGGAACAAGACAAAGGGACTCTAACCCTTCAAGATGACCTTTGGAAGAGACCCAAATCTGCCCTTGACATTAGCCCGATCACCCACACTCACCCACAGCCACCTGATACGGAAATAGAAATCCAAACATGAGAAATACATACAAAAGGCTAAGGAGAGGATCCAGCTACAACGAGAGAAGTCTAAAAGAAGATTTGGAAAGGCCCAGGCACAATAATACAACTACTAGATAAAAACAACTTGACCATAAATCATAAGAGCAAAATTACGAAAATACGCGTTGATTAAGTTATGCCGTTTTATGTTTCAGACACAATAGACTAGATAATAATTCAGACACTTCATTTGAGGATACGTACAAAATATAATTGTCGAAATAAGCGCTCAGATTAGTGAACAACATTGCCAGTTTTATAGAAACTGTGACAAATTAGATTTATCCAGGCATTTAGAGAATAAACAAACATACGAAAAATGTAACCTATGACATTAATCACGAATGTCAAGAGCCAAACAAACTTGAGGGGTTACATGGGTTTTGAAATTTTAAAAATTCGATTTTTCTTCATCTGATAGCACAACATGCCAAGAATATTCTCCCAAACCTTCGAGTCAATCGGGATAAAACTCTAGGAGATAGAGCCTTTGGAAATTCTTGTCATTACATTTGGCCGGCGGGGATCATCGCAAGTATATCGAGGAACCTGCTTACCTATTGTTTGCTTGTATTTCTCGCTTGATTCTCTTGATTTCTAAAGGTTAATCTTTTTAAATATTATAGTCTTATGCAGTGTTCCCAATTCCTGTACCCCCTCGCACCCCGCATGCGTTGCGTCGCAAACCAGACTGGTTACCGTTGTCGCGCCCATTTCTCAAAACTCTGTTTTTGAAATCTGTGGACACGATTTCTCAAAAACTAATGTACCGAGTTCATTGAAATTTGGCACACTGCTTCTAGATAGGATTGACTAGTGATTGAACGAAGTTTTTCTCTCTTTGATCACAACGTATTTTGCAAGGCAATACGTGGTGAATAAACCAAATCTTTTATTATTTAAAAAAAAGAATTCGAGATAACATGCTTTTTTTAGCCATCTAAACTCATGTAACCCCTAAACTTATTTTGTATAAAGAACAAAAACGACGTACAACCACATGTATGTAGTAACTTACGCGGAAAGCGATTAACCTCTATTTCAAATGGGTATCACAATCAATCCTAGAAGTGTGAAATTTTAGATTTTGGAGGACCAAAAATTGTCTAGAAAGAGGGGGGGGGGTACGAGTGCTTGACCTCGCATGACCCTCTTCCACACTACTACCACCGGGCTATACGTGCCTACAGAATACGTGGGCCATAGTGTAGCGTCCCAACCCGACGCATATTCAGTTCTCTTCTAGCCTTAGAGTAATAAAGACTCCCAGAATTGCTGTCCGCAATGCAGTTCTGTACACAAATCAAACTTTCATTATTGATCACGTAACACTATTATGAAAAAACATCTCGTTTAAAAGAAATCTTGCTACTGAAAAGTATTTTATTCATAAAAATATAATTTATCTTTTACTCATTAATTTCTAAAAGTTTCAAATTTCGTCTCCGCTGATATAGAATGTTAAAGTATCCCTATAAAAAGGAGGAAATTGAAGTGGATTATATGGCATTGAAAAAATTATGCACTTTAATGCCTATAAATCTAAAAAAATACCGTTTTTGCCCGAATGGTCCTTTAACGGCATTCGAATGCATTAATTGTATTCGGTATATCCGGTCGGAAATATTATTAAATGGCATTCGACTTATTTGGTAATTCAACAGTATTGAACGGCGTTCACTGGCATTAAATCAGTGGCATCACAAATGAGCCACTTTAATGTCATCACTTTTGTGTGGATTCAAAACGATGCGAACGAAAACTGTAGAATGTCATGAAGCGAATTCGGATAAGAACGGAATTTGTTCAAAGGACCGCGCACACATCTATGGAAAATATGGCCCCGGTCAAATTAGCTGAAACTCTTGTATAATGTAGTTTATAATATCCTGATCAAATAAAGTCCTTAGACACTGGGACCAAATGTCACTTTTCATGGACGCGAGAGGAGTTTCATGGACCGTCGAGGACATGGCATGAAAGGACACGTTACATGTGCAAGATTTCTCCTAAACGAGATGTTTTTTTCATAATAGTGTTACGTGACAAATAATGAAAGTTTAATTTGTGTACTGAACTGCATTGCGGACAGCAATTCTGGGGGTCTTCATTACTCTAAGGCTAGAAGAGAACTGAATATGCGTCGGGTTAGGACGCTACACTATGGCCCACGTATTCTATAGGCACGTATAGCCCGGTGGCAGTGGTGAGGAAGAGGGTCATGCGAGTTCAAGCGCTCGTATCCTACCCCCCCCCTCTTTCTAGACAATTTTTGGTCCTCCAAAATCTAAAATTTCACCCTTCTAGGATTGATTGTGATACCCATTTGAAAAAGAGGTTAATCGCTTTCCGCGTAAGTTACTACATACATGTGGTTGTACGTCGTTTTTGTTCTTTATACAAAATAAGTTTAGGGGTTACATGAGTTTTGAAGGCTAAACAAAGCATATTATCTCGAATTCTTTTTTTTAAATAATAAAAGATTTGGTTTATTCACCACGTATTGCCTTGCAAAATACGTTGTGATCAAAGAGAAAAAAACTTCGTTCAATCACTAGTCAATCCTATCTAGAAGAAGTGTGCCAAATTTCAATGAACTCGGTGCATTATTTTTTGAGAAATCGTGTCCACAGACTTCAAAAACAGAGTTTAGAGAAATGGGCGCGACAACGGCAACCAGTCTGGTTTGCGACACAACGCATGCGGGGTGCGAGGGGGTACAGGAATTGGGAACACTGCATAAAACTATAATATTTAAAAAGATTATCCTTTAGAAATCAAGAGAATCAAGCGAGAAATACAAGCAAACAATAGGTAAGCAGGTGCCTCGATATACTTGCGATGATCCCCGCCGGCCAAATGTAATGACAAGAATTCCCAAAGGCTCTATCTCCTAGAGTTTTATTCCGATTGACTCGAAAGATTGGGAGAATATTTTTGGCATGTTGTACTATCAGATAAAAAAAACTAATTTTTAAATTTTCAAAACCCATGTAACCCCTCAAGTTTGTTTGGCTCTTGACATTCGTGATTAATGTCATAGGTGACATTTGTCGTATGTTTGTTTATTCTCTAAATGCCTGGATAAATCTAATTTGTCACAGCTGCTATAAAACTGGCAATTTTGTTCACTAATCAGAGCGCTTATTTTGACAATTATATTTTGTACGTCTCCTCAAATGAAGTGTCTGAATTATTATCTAGTCTATTGTGTCTGAAACATAAAACGGCATAACTTGATCTACGCGTATTTTCGTAAGTTTGCTCTGGGCCTTTCCAAACCTTCTTTTAGACTTCTTTCGTTGTAGATGGCTCCTCTCCTAAGCCTTTTGTATGTATTTCTCATGTTTGGATTTCTATTTCCGTATCAGGTGGCTGTGGGTGAGTGTGGGTGATCGGGCTAGTGTCAAGGTCAGATTTGGGTCTCTTCCAAAGGTCATCTTGAAGGGTGAGAGTCCCTTTGTCTTGTTCCTGGTAGTATTTATCACGACATTTTTGAACTTAACGTTTTCATTCCACTCGTTATTATTTTCTGCCATGGAAGATTCATCATATTTTTTAATGTCGAATGCATTTGTTCTATATTTTCGTTTACCTGAGGATGGAATGCAGCAGTTTCAATGAACTTAATTTTTAACATTTCTTCAAACTGTTGCACTAGTTCTGACAAGAAGTTCTGACCTTGATCAGTCAGGATGACTTGTGGTGCCCCAAACACGTAGATGTAATATTCCATTAAATTATCCAGAATATACTGATTTCCACTTCTTGTCTCTGGCAACGGGGCCAATATGTCCATGGCTACATTCTTCTGTGGGTTTTGGGGAATATCATGAAGAATATCTGTGGCCTGGTTTGTTATCCTAACTGCCTTTTGTATTTGGCAGGTAGGGCATAATTTGACACACCTTTTTATTTCTTCCTCCATTCCTGCGTATTCTAATTTTTCTCTTTGCGTTGCTAATGGTATTGTTTTCTCCCAAGTGATCACCATTAGCTTCTCTCATTACTTTTTCCTTTTCTTGTTTAGTTAGTTCGCGAGTTTTGCTGAAACACAAGAGAAAACTAGAGTCTGCGTAGTAGTTGGACGAATAGTTGATAATTTCTACTATTTATTCCCTTTCGATAGGTATAAACATAGGGGGTCTCCAAAGTGTAGTCGTATTGTAGTTAATTTCTTGTTCTTGAAATCGTCTATCATCCAATCTATCTACCTTAACCATTCTTCCTCATTGTAATTTGGCAATTATCCCTTTCAGTTCTTTTCCGTAATTTTTCGGCTGCATTTGGTTTAACTTTTAACCTTACATTTGTCACCGGGTTCGCTTTTCACTCTAAGTGATTATCGAATAGATTGGAATCCTGCTCACTGTGTTTTAGACTTCTTTCAGATATTTAATTTTTATCTTGCTGTCGACTATCTCATTCCCAGTGATTGTGGGCTTAGGTTTATTGTACTTCGAGGTATTTAAGTCCTCCCTAATCGGTGTGTCGAGTATTTTTATGTTGGGTAATATGTCCTTTGTTGTAATTCCTTTTCCCACTATGTCTGTGTCTTCTAGAGCTCTACTGCGTACGTCTGGATTGGTAATTGGGAATAGTCTAGATAAGCAGTCCGCAGCTTTATTCTTTTACCTTTAAAGTACTGGACTTCATACGTGTGTTGTTCTAATCTGAGTCTCCATCTCAGTAGGCGTGAGCTTGGGTCTTCACGTTATGGAGCCAAATCAAGGCCTTGCGATCCGTCTGAATTTTAAATTTCTTCCCAGGAGGTATTGACGGAGTCATTTAACCGCCCATACAATTGCTAACAATTCCTTTTCATTCAATGTTCTTGATATAAACACCCAGCTAACCTGTTACCATCCTGCAAGGTTCCTGAATGATCACATGTTATCAGAGGAATTGTTACTTGTATGTCAGTCTCCTAGCAGGTAACGGCATAATCGCCGTAGTTTACTAGGGAGGCTGGTTTGCAACCGTTCCCTGTCAGACTAGTAACGTGGTGCTAACAGCCGGCAGCGATCTTACTGGACGAAAAACTTCGTGCGCATGCGCAAGTAATAGACATTCATTGGCTCTTTGAGTTCCCGCACAATTTAAAAGTGCAAACGTAAATAGCTTTTACCTTGATTTTGGAAAATTTTGTTTATATTTGTGCTTGTAGCGCATACGTTTCTTAAACTATAATTAACGATGAAATTATCAAAATTACACATAAAAATTACTACAAGCATTGTATGTCTAATTAATTTTGAAGGATCGATTTAAGGGGAGAATTTTTGTTTAAATCTATAAATAGTGAAGAAAACAACAAAATATTACAAAAAACTTAATTTTTATTTCATAAAATTAACTTTTAAGAAATTTCACGTCAAACCATCTAAAGAATGTTATTTATTATTAGTAATTTCTATTAAGCGTTGATGATTTTAATATTATTACGATGAAGCTTTTTAAGTTTTTACAATCAGACGCAGTTTTAAAGAAATATTTTTCGAAAAGATTCAAAAACTTGTTGCATTTTTTAAAAACACAATTTGAAACTAAATTAGAAAAAAATTTATTTTTAATTACAAAATTTTTTTTGTAGATAGCTTACAATGTGCTCTAAAAGTCCCTTGAATATAAAAATGGGATCTCCCTTACTTTTCGAGAAATAATTAAAAACGTAGAGCTCAGACTCACGGGTGTTGGGCACGCCATGGCATGGCGTACGTTCTTTAATATTTGTCGAAAACTAAGTAATTAACATGGGGTTTTAAATGGGAAAAGCTCGATTTAAAAAAAAAATGGAAAAAAGAAGTACTTGTTATACATTTTTTGTCAATTAAAGTATTGTCACCTCTTGAGGAGTATTTAAGGAATAATTTCCACCCAATAGCTTTCAATTTTGACACACCTGAACCCCTTTAATTGTGCCCGGAAAATGCCCCAAAAAATGCAAAATAGCAGTTTTCTATCAAATTCAGGCTAAAGACGGTATTTTAAAAAAAAATTTCAACATGAATTATTTTTAATCGATAAGTGACGAGTTTTAAATTATATTTTAAATAATTTTAAATTGTTTAAATAATTAATATTTGTTTAAATAATTTTTTTCCCTCTGTAAATCGTGAAAAGTTATTATCTTTCAGAATAAATCATACAAAGTTGATGAATGTCAAGAGTAGTAGTTCTTGTTTAACTTATTTGGTAATTATTTAAATAATTTTCATTTGTTTAAACAATTTTTTCTCCCTAAAATTGTAAAAAGTTATTATTTGCTAAAAATAATGACACGATTAAAGAATGTTGAAAGCAATACATTTTTGAAGGATGTTTGGTAATTATTTAAACAATTTTGACTTGTCTAAACAATTTTTTCCCCCTGTAAAGCGTGAAAAATTATTACTTTCTGGAATTAATGACACAATTAAAGCAATTTAAGAGTAATATTTTTTTCTACAGAATATTTAGTAATTTTTTTAATAATTTTTATTTGTTAAAAAAAATTTTTCTCTGCAAATCGAGAACATCTATTCTTTTCAGCAATTAATGACACAATTAACGAATTTTAAGAATAATATTTCTTTGCTTAAGATACTTCGAAATTATTTAAACAATTAATAATCATTAATATAAACCATTTTTGCAGTCTGTTATGAGTAGTTATTTTTTCAGATCATATATTCGTTAAACTGAATAATTTTTCAAATGAATTTCGGGTAATAAGCATCAACAAACATTTTTAAACAAACAAAAATTGCTTAAAAAAATAAAAATTATTTTAAAAATTGCTAAAGATTCTGTAGAAAAGAAATATGACTCTTAAATTGCTTTAATTGTGTCATTAATTCCAGAAAGTAATAATTTTTCACGCTTTACAGGGGGAAAAAATTGTTTAAGCAAATCAAGATTGTTTAAATAATTACCAAACATCCTTCAAAAATGTATTGCTTTCAACATTCTTTAATTGTGTCATTATGTGCCTTTCCAACATTTTTGCAAAAGTATTCATAATTATAATTCCGAAACGAGATGTATATTTTGAGGTTAAGCTGTCATTGCACGTTGCGTTTCCAAGCATCACTTTGTTACAAGCATGTGATTACAATGGCGGGATAATGTTACCTGCTTTGCTTGTAATTTGTTACTACTTTGAATGGGAAATATATTGTCACTGGGTGACCAGCAGGGAAGTCACCAGTGACTGGTTTTCTGAATCTTGTTACAATTATGTGACTATTCGGACTAGTAACTGTGTTAGCTGGGCAAGCATGGGTGTTCGTTCTATGATAGTTCTGCACCTAATCCAAGCCTGGATGCGTCCGTGGTGAACAGAAAAGTTTCCTTGAGGTTTGTGAATTTCAGTACTGGTGCTGAGCATAGAGTGTTCTTTACATGTTCGAAACTTTCAGTGCATTTGGGTGTCCAGTCGAATATATTATCTCTTTCGGTTAGCTAAGTCAGAGGTCTTTCTATACTAGAGCAGTTTCTTATAAATTTTCTAAAATATCCTGTCGAACCCAAGAAAGACTGAATTTCCTTCACTGTGGTGGGGATTTTAAAGTTCTTGACCGCTTGCGTTTCTGATGGATTAGGTTTTACTCCATCCTTGGTGAGTAGGTGCCCTAAATACTCAAGTTTCGGTCGTAAATACTCGCATTTATTTGGTTCTAATTTTAGTCCTAATGCCCTTATCCTTTCAAACACTTAAATTAAATTTTGGTTAAGCTCATCTAGGATTTTTGCTATGATTACTATGTCGTCTATGTACAAAAAGCATTCTCTGTCAATTAAACTTCTGAAGGCGTTGTCGACTATTCTTTGGAATGTGGCTCGTGCATTTTTCAGAGCGTAAAGCATACAATTGTATTCGTAGTGGCATTAAGATGTTGAAAATGCAGTATATTTTTTAGATGCTTCGTTGATTGGAATTTGGTGGAAACCCGCACTCATATCGAAGGCGGAGAAAAACTTCGCTTGTCCCAACTGGTCAAGAATATCATCGATAACAGGTAAAAGATGCGCGCCTTGGTCGGTATCCTTGTTAATGTGTCTGTAGTCGATGACCATTCTCAGTTTGTTTCCTTTTTTGGGTAGGGGAGAGTGCCCTTGGTTGGGACGTTTTTTGTTTTTTGCTCATAAGAATAATAAATATATGAATATAATTAATTTTGTATGCTTATACATAAGAGTGATGCTTAACTATAACTTAGAAACAGATAACATGAAATATGAAAACAAATTGTTGATTTGAGAATGATTTGTTTAAATCGATGAAAACGTCCCAACCAAGGGCACTCGGTCTTTGGTTGGGACACATCAGTCCTTGGTTGGGACACTTCAAAAAAATGTGTATTTATGAATGAGTGATTAAACTAAAGTGATACAATATTTAGAAAGAAGTAATAAATATAGGAAATGTATAAGGCAAACAAGATATGTCATGTAAAAGATTTTTCTGTAAATGCAGCAATATATTACAGCTGTGTAAAATTGGTCAGTTTCATAAAGTTTATATTGAACAAATAAAACAGTTCTTGATATAACTGACATTATTCACTCTGAAATATAGAGAATGATATTAACTGGAAGTAATATATATGTATACATATATATTTATTTATTTATTAATTTTACAAAGATTTGAACAATAAAATATATGAAACTTTGAAATTGGACTTTTTGTCCATCTAGAACATGTTAACAAATCTTCAAAATGTCGGATAATCGAAAACAATTATTTTTAAGTGGAAATCACATAATTCCATGAACAATTATTACTCGATTCACTTATTTAAAGATATAGCATTCGTAATAGCATGTTTTATAGGTTATACATTGAAAGAAAAACGACTTCTGCCAAGTTAACTTAATATTCTTATGTGAAATTTTTATAATCATTATTTTATAAAGTTGAAGAGCTTGCCTCAATGTTGTTCTCAATAGACAATCGCTATTTACAACATCGACGCTATTCGCCAGCATTTTTCTTCTACTGTTATCGAAAGCGAAAACAAAATCAAATGTAATGAGCATGCGCGAAGTGTCCCAACCAAGGAACATGCAGGTGTCCCAACCAAGGAATATTCCGTGCGCATAGAAAATAATTTTTTACACATAGTTAGTGTTAGTATTTTTGAAAAACATGAATGGTTATATAAAACTAATTAAATTCCCTACAAGCAGATATTTTTTATTTTGCAAAAATATTTTGATAAGATAATATAAATTCACTGGAAAAATACCCTAACATTTTACTTTTGATAGCTGTGAGTGATTTTCGTTCATATCTAGGGGTAAGCTAAACAAAAATAATTTTCGCTTTAGCCATTCATGCCTTATAATAAATCAAAACTGAAATAATTTTTTCAGATTTTTAATGCTTAATCTATAACATTTATCCCCGCTGTCCCAACCAAGGGCACTCTCCCCTACTACCCAAAGTGGAGAGTTAAACGGAGATTGGGAATAACTTATGATTCCTTCCACTAAAAGTTCCTGTGTGTGCTCCAAGGTGAATTGTCTGCGGGCTTCTGGTAACTCATGTGATCTCAGGTTCTCTATCTTTTCTTAATTCAACGTAATTTCGTGCTCTGTCAGTTGTGTACATGGCAATGGGTCTCCAGGTAGTATAAAGTCCTCATTATTTGTTGTAACAATTTTGTTAATTTGTTTTCGAATTGAAAGTTCTATGTTGATCAACTGTATAATTTTCCGAAGCTGTAGAATTTTATTAGTGCCTTTTCAGCCTGTGTATCGAGACTGTATATTGGGTATTTTTCCGTATTTTATTTCATCTGGAATTTTGAACGGGGTTGATTCGTAGCTATAATTTGTACTAATCATTCTCTTCGATTTTTAGAGTAAATACTTGCTCTGAATTTTTTCTTATATAGTTAACGTCTTCGTGAATGGGCAGCTTGTTTATGCCTAGTATCAAGAATTTTGGCGTGAGCGAGTATCTTATATACTTCTTCGGAAATGGCAATCCCATTAATCCAAATTTTAGTAGGGGAAAATGAACAGGAATAATATGAAAAAGGAGGTTTTTTCCGAAGTATGGAATGTATGCGGCTTCTTTTATTTGATGGAGGTCATTTCCCATACAAAATTTTTTCCTAAATTTTATTTTAGTACGGTTTTTTGGGATGCTGTCCTCTTTAATTAGGTTAATAAAGGCTCCTGAGTCCACTAATAGGCTTATATTGTTCCGTCTCGTCATTTTCCTCCTATAGATAGTAGTTTTCCACATATGGTTGATATTCTGCCAGTTCTTCGTAGGCCTGTTGCTCCTTTATTTCTTCCTGAATCATTTTTTGTTGATCTAAATAGCATATCTAAGTTCGTACATCACCCCTCGGAATCGGAGACTCAAATTCTGACTGGTATCAGTCGCTCCTTGTCTACAGCTGCCCAGCTTACTTTTCAAATAGCTAACTGAACCCACTGGGTAAAAGGTACCACGGGGTTCGCATCCTTCCCCTTGACCCTGCCGTCGGAGGACCTATTGTTTCGGCCGAGTCGAACGCTGGCCGTTCAGTCTTGTTCAACAAGATGCAATGTTTGCACTGCGAACCCTGTGTAGTGTGCATCGTCGCGATACATTAGCAAGAAAAAGAGAGACACTAGGAAGAGGAAAAGAAAGGAAATACAGTGCAGGATTACATATTATGGGGCCCCGTCTGGATTTATGCTAACAATTCAAAATTATTTTACTGTTTCTTTCTGTTTCTGGTTTAAATGTAAATCATTTCATATTATGGAAACAGGAATTAAAAATCGATTAATTTTTAATTCGTTCATGTAGAATTTATCCATGTTATTATTTATAAGAAGAATAAAATTTCTTTTTTTGGGGGAAAATTTATAATTCAGAAATTTAGGATACAACCTAATTATTATTATTTTTTTATTTTTATTAGTCTGGAAGACGTCGTTTTTATTAGGTTCTATCCTAAATTTCTGAACCATGTTATTATAAATAATTCATTGCATGTTCAAAAAAAATTATTCCTTTGTTAGAAAAATCTGTTGGTCCTGAAAAGGGCCGATTGCTCTTGACTGTCTCCTGCTGAATACGGTGGTCCTCATTGGGGATAGAAATACTCAATTTCTTCCAAAATACTGAGAAACAGTTCTTCGTTGGAGGTGTAGGTGTTTCTGCAAACATATTCTATCAGGTAATTTTCAGTATTCTCAACTGACCAGTGCGATTCAATATTTTGAGTATGAATATTCTTGTCATTAGGAATGACGAAATTCTTAGAATGGTTCACCGTTTAGTGCTGGTACCCCAATTTCTTCAAATTACTATAACCACGCCACATATCTGTTAAGACATCTGTCTCTGGTTCTACGTATTTTTTATTACTTTTTGCAGTGTTCGAGCATCGCGGGATGCTACGTAGGTCAAGAAACATTTTGAGGCATATGTGGTATATGAGGCCTTTATTCTTCCCATCTTTTTTTTAATGAGAATTTCCTCCACACAACTCGCAAAACCGAGTTTTTTCAGGAGCTCATAATATGTACTCCTGCACTGTATTTCCTTTCTTTTCCTATTCCTAGTGTCTCTCTTTTTCTTCCTCGTATATCGCGACGATGGTTACTACAGAGGGTTCGCAGTGCAAACCTTGCGTCTTGCCGAACAAGACTGTACGGTCAGCACTCGACTCGGCCGAAACAATAGGTCCCCCGACGGCCTTCATAATAACCCTCAGAGTTGTAGATATCGTTGAAGCGGATTGCTCTCTCGGCATATTATTGCATTTTTTCCGACAGTATAATATCTAGCAGCAGATCTGGTTGACTGCACTGCTGCCTAATTTTTTCGACTTTCCTGATGAATTCCTCAACTCCGGCAACGTCTTGCCCATTTAAGGGCTTAATAGCTCTGATAGCGTCGCGAGCCGGGATATTGTAATCGGATAGGTTTATTTCTTGCTCCATCCTTTCCGCTCTCACGGGTGCTCTTCCAGGGAAGCGTGTTGGATGGTGCGAGTTGTCTTCGTCGCTCGCTGAGTAGCTTTCTTTCCCCTACTGTTGACTCACTTCTGCGGGTGTCAGGCAGTTCATGCTTGTTTCCTGCCCTACTTTTCTTTGCCGTTTGTTCGCTTCTTAAGGTGTTCGGAGGCTCAGGTACGTTTCTTTTTCACTGCTGTAAGCCCTTCGCTCAGCCCCCTCTTGGTCGCTCGTGAGCGTGTGCGTCGGTTCCGTCTGGTTCCCTCTCTCGCGTTCCTCCAGCTTTGTGTCAGGTAGGTATTGACCATTCTCACTCTCATCTTCTTTATCGGACGTTAAGATTCCTTCGTAGTCCGTCTCTATTACTCCTTTCAATCTCGCTTTTCGTTCTATTGCAGCTATCTTTTCGTCAGCGAGGATTCCTACATTTACTTTTAAAGTCCTGATTTCGGAAAGAATTTCTACCAGCAGCTGTTCCGTAATCAGTGGGGTAAGGAGGATTGCTCCGACTTCATCATAAAACTAGTTTCAGACATAGTTGCTCTTGTGGGGGTGAACATATCGTCGGCCGATGTCGGCCGATACCTGGGGTATTAACCTCGGTCCGTTTCCTAATCCTCTGAAATACTTGAGCGACAAACTGCTGGAATGCCATTATAAAATTGTGTATTTTGATAAAAGCCACGGTGGATTGGAGGGGGGGGGGGGGGGTGACTTGTTCACTGGTGCGTGTTTGTGGGGGAAGGATTAAACTGAGACTAGCTTAAATCGATGCTCTAGGTTTGGTCCTAGAGCGGAGGAGGCTACGGAGGTTTAGCTTGATTTGAGCCCCTCCAGCGTTAGCAAATGTAGGTAGGCTTCGTGCCTTTGGGGCGCATTAATTGTGGTATGCGCCCCGAGGGTGGCGACTGGAGGTCCTCGAAAATAGATTTTGGTGGGTACGGAACACCTTCCGTCTCGAGCGACGGACGCGTATTCTCTCCAAAAAAAAATCATAAGTTATGCGAACCGAGGATAACTAAAGAAACATAAAAACCGATGTTGCGTCGAGAAAAATCGGGAGCATCCAGATCCCGGCGAGGTCTCTTAAGTGGCAGAGAAGCTAGAGGGAAGGCGAGAAGGACTCGGGAGATCCTTCTGCTGCCAAGAACAGCACGTCGTCGCCTGAAGATTTGGCGGCGGTGGTGTTACTGACTGGAGAGACGGGAGTCGCCGGAGGTGCCTCTGGGGTTTTTGGTACAAAATAAATGTACGGCTCATTAGAGACAGAAGCCTTTTAAGAGGACGGCGCCGGGAAGCCCGAAATTGCAGGTCTCCGCTGTAACCGTCGAGGAAGCGCTGAGATTCCCTTGCTAGGGGTAGGTGGCAAGGATCCTTTCGGAATCAGTGGTTCCAAAATATTATATTTTTCTGAAAAGTCGAGAATGCCCGAAGAAAGAGCGATGAGAGGTTTGGATGCGGCGGGCACCAACCGGGTATGGAAGAGCTTCAAAGGAACTGGTAGGCCTTGAGGTGGACGGACGACGAGAGCTAGAGGCAATTTATCCTGTGGGGTGCGAGGTTTCGTAGGCTGGGTGCTGTAAGCCGGATGCCCAGGAGTAGATGAAGCAAGAGGTTCCCCGATGGCGATGCCGTCTTTTTCGGACCGGTCAATCTGGACGAGCTGGATTTGCGAGGCATAGGTGTTGGCGACAGTCAGAACAACAAGAAAAAAAACTATACCAAAGCGGATTTGCTGTACCTCTGAAATCAAACCTAATGTGGGAGGCAGAAGAATGTGTAGCGCGGATAAAACAATTTTTTTTCAACTCGTCACAAAACAGAACCAAAGAAACAAAGAGAAAAAATGCGAAGCGTTGTAACGGGCCGGTCCCAGAGAAAAGGGCGAACTAAAGAGAGGTTGGGTGCGGGGCCGGCAGTGCCAGACCTCCGATTCCCGAAAAGAAATTAATACGGCCACCAAAGGAGTATAACATTAAGCCATTTCCCTTTCGGGGTAGGCGTGACACTACCCGATTCGGGTAGTGTTTCTAAGTGGATAGTTTCTTGTAGTAAATGACTACAAGTGTGGGCTCACCACACCCACGACACGCCAACAGCACGTAGTTAGTAGTATTCCCGGACGGTCACCCATCCAAGTACTAACCGCACCCAACCCAGCTTAACTTCAGTGATCTAACGAGAACTGGTTTTTTCAGCGTGGTATGGCCGTTGACTTATCAAGCCTAAACCCGCGGATGAAGAAGGTGAACGAAGACACGGCGGCAACGCGAATAATAAAAGAGAATTTTTGACGGATTTAATATACGTAACTCGAAGCGCGGCGCGAGCCCGGGATTGCGGTGGTTGCGTGGCCGGCGGTGCTGAACCTTCGAGTTCAAGAAAAAAATATATATATATAATAAAATTTAAAAAAACGAAGGTGCAAAACACCAAAATAAGATGAATCAAGCAGGACATAAATATACACAGTGTTATTGCGACACAGCGAAGGATCTCGGCGAGTGATCGGGATTAAGGAGTGGGTGCGGGGCCAGCAGTGCCGGACCTCCGAGTCAAGGAATGAAATTTAGGAGAGGAAACAAAATAAATCGGTAGGAATATATCGCGACAATTAAAGAGAGCAAAATATAATTAAATAAACGACTAACGTAAAATGTAAGGAGAAAGGAATATTCCCACCGGAAATCTAGATTTTTTCTAGATACTTTCTAGACTCTGCTCGCCTAGCGAACGTCTAGGGCAATTTTATGATGGTTGCCTCGTCTAGTATCATCTAGAAAGGGGTCAATTCTAGATGATGCATTCCTAGACGATATCATCTAGAAATCGCCTAAATTTTCGGTAGGGATCGATAGGGCTTACGTAGTGATCTCTTCGAGCCGATGCTCCAGGTGTCCGTAGAACGCCTGTCACTGGACAGGTCGACGCGACAGTCAAAACACCAAACTTTTGGCACAGATTTTTAATGGAGAGAGCAGAAGCGGAGGCTGCTTCTCTCGGAAAATGCTTGCGAGCAACTGGTGCCAGTGCTCCCAATCTTGGTCCCCAACCGCACTGCGCATGCGTCGCGGCGAATTTCTGATTGGCTGCATAGCGCGCGCTTATCTAAAATGTTTTAAGTATGCAAATTAATTGTTCCAAAAAAATAATAATTACAAAATGCATAGAAATACATTTTGCATTGCAAAATAAACTTTCGCAGTCATGGATATAATGATAATTTGATTTCACTGCTGAAATATTTCTTCGATGTCCGAAGGAATAATGTGTTTTCAGCAGTGAAATCAAATTATGATGACATCTGTGACTGCGAAAGTTGATTTTGCAATGAAAAATGTATTTCTATGCATGTTCTAATTATTATTATTTTTTTTTTTTTGAACAAATTAATTTGCATATTTAAAACATTTTAAATAAGCGGAAGCTATGTAGCTGATCAGAAATTCGGCGTGACGCATGCGCAGCGCGGTTGGGGAGCAATATTGGGGGCACTGACTGGTCCATGATCCAAGAAGCTATGTTTCCGCTACTTGGAGGTACGAAATACGTTCAAGCCGCGTCTCGTACAGCGACAGCCATATTGGTTACCATGACAACGCAGATATGCTTTCCCAAATACGATTGAAATTATTTCGCGTCATGATGAGGCACGGCTTTCTCAAACTTAGACACTTTTATGTAGATAATAAGAATGTAGTAAAAACTTATTTTAATTCTTGAACATACATTGTCTAAATTTTTTTTTCAAGTATTTTCATCGAATAGTTGAATTATCATTGAGGTTTTGGAGACATTTTTTTCTATTTTATATTGTTTCAGCATCGCTCACGATTGTTTTCAGTCAAAAATGCAGAAATTTTCGTTGATTTACAGTAAATCCCAGAGATATTATTTATCTGAAGTTGGATACAAACGCTGCGAACAATTGAAAACTTCAATTATCCGGATTCAGCTAATCGGAGAATCGTACTTTTCAATTATTTGCAACATTTGTATCCAACTTCAGGTGAATCATATCCCTGGGATTTACTGTGTTGTCAATAAAATGAATCTTTATTCAAAACGTATTTTTACCACGAAAATTCTTTACAAGGACGAAATATTAGGCTTAGGACGAAATATGTTTCATATTGAAAATCTTCCAATAATGCGTTGAACAATTAATTACTATGACAGATTAATTATGTACTAAAATTTGTGGATGGAGCGAAATTATGTGCATTTTGAATTACGATACAAAAAATCGCCCTTTATAAACTGTCATATCATAATTATAAATTATCGATTAATTACTTCTTTTATAATTATTAAGCATTAATTAATTGTTTTGTTTGTAATTATTAATTAATAAATAATTATTTCACTCGTGATTATCAATTATTTATTGAAATTTGTAATAATGTAAATAATAAAACCATTACTTTAGCCGACTGTGCACACCCTGTGCCGAACGCAAGCATTACGCTACAGCGTAATGCTAAAGTAATGCTAATGTAATGCTAAAGTAATATGGCATTACAATTATTAAAAGAAGCAAAATAAATAAGCGAACTGTTGCAATTATAATAATGCGTTAACATTTACGTTAAATTTTTCATGCCGTAATTGAATCGTCTAGTTGCAAAACCGGCCATCTCCAAAAAACAAAATTGTTGGGAAAAGCTGATTTCCTGTCACACTTAGCCAGTATAAGATGGGAACCAAGACTTTTTGGTTGTTGAAGATATTAGGGCAGTATGTTTCGAAACAGGGATTTAAGCGATTTTTTCATAGTTTTTTGTTTTCAGTTGATTAAAAAGTTCACATAGAACTCAAAAAACTGAAAAAACGCATTTCTCAAAATCGAGGAGTTGGCCGGTTTTGCAACTAGACGATTCAATTGCAAAAAGTTATTTTTTCATTTTTTGACGCTGAAAAAGGAACTTGTTGCAATTACGGCATGACCACTAAACATGAATTTTAACGTTTTATTATAATTTCAACAGTTTACATGTTTATTTTGTTTCTTTTATTAATTATAATGACATATTACTTTAGCATTTCTTTAGAATTACTTTAGCCTTACGCTGTAGCGTAATGCTTGCGTTCGGTCGGTCCGCCAGGACAACTAGTACAAATTATTTATAATGATTTCTGTAATAAAAAGCACAATACAAGAAAATTGTTTAACTTTCGTCGTTCTTTTCAAAATCGATAGTGTGAATAGTATAAGATTATAATTCTTCAAATATGTTACAAAGAAGCACTTTAAATTTTTTAATAGCACGCTCTTTTACATTTCATGCTCGTTATAAATACAAGACATATGTTCCTGATTTTTATTTTAGCTTTATACGATTATTTATTTATTATTTCTGTTTTCGAGTTTTTTCTGCAATTAACACATGCAGCGTTGAACCTGCTTTAAACATCCCGCCTGACGTCGTACTAAAAATGGAGGTTGCTGTACGAATTCCTGCGGGCCATTGGATTAGTTCACTTTCTTTTAGTTGCGCGTGGCGAGACCATAGCTTTTTGGATCATAAACTGATCGGTGGTGCGCGTTCTCTCCGCTCGCTGGCGGCAGCCCCATTCCAGTGCCGTCAGCAGCGAGAAGTGAGTTTTACGGGCTTCTCCCAGGGACTGAGAGTAGCACAGTCGTGGCGGAAGGCCTTTCGCTCCCATCACCATCCTCGATGCGTCGAGTGCTAGAGACTGGGCTGAAGTTTTAAAATATTACAAATATTAATAAATGATAATATAGGCTAATGTTAATTATTGCTAGGGATAATTATTTAACGAAAAATAAGACAAGGGAAAAAATGGTAGCGCAATATACCTTGATCAACTTCATAGAAAAATAATAGAGTAAAAATTGATTATTAATAATATCAATAATAATATTAAATTGCATAAAAGGAAAACTAAAAATGATTTCCTGTAAAATCAAGAGGGGAGCCGTCCCGGGTTCTTTATTGAAGAGTAACTCATTTTCTTTTCGTTTTAAATTTTGATTAATTTATCATCGCTCTCCTAACACTAGGCCCTTTTCTGTATTACAAAAAAAATGTTTGTTTATTTACATTCGAACGGTTTTTTCGAGAGAAATCTCAGGACGGTTTAACACTGGTTGAGATCTGCGGCTGGCGCGAATCAGGAGGGAAGAAGAGAGTAAGGTAAAGACAAAGATGGAGAAGCGCGCGCGTAGGAGTAAGCGAGATAGCGATTCGGCCAGGCGAAGATCACGTGCGGACAGCAAGTCGCTAGGAAATTCCCGGGCCCATTGTAGGAAGGTAAGTGGTGTGACTAAGCGTGAATCATGTGCTGGGGTGAGCAAGCTCATTTTCGAAAAGAATTTGAGAGTGGCAATTTGTCACGTAGGCCATTTCCCAGCTTTCAGAAGAAAAGTTGAGGAAGGCTTTTGTTTGACAAATTGTCTTTTCTCAAGGGGTTCTGTGTCTGGCGGTTGGCCGACAACAATTCATCTTCGTTTGTTTCGAGTCTAAGGTGTGTGATCGCTTTCGCGTATAATTGTCTTATTTTGGACTTTGTCCTTTATAATCTGGCTTCATGCAGTCGCTCTACTGCAACTACACATGAAGTTTCGAGTCAGTTTTGTTTATTGAAGGTGGCAGTGCTTTGAAGCACCAGGAATATACCAACTATCCTATAGTGGTCGATACATTTTTCCTTCCCTGTTCTATCTAGTGTAACAGAAATGTTACCAATCGGTTGACTCGGTGCGACCCTGTAACCAAAAGTCGCCGGGCCGCACACGAGAGGGGTCGGAATCCCCCGAAGGGACCCGAGTTCCCGAGCGGCAACGCGCTTCCGAGTCAGTCTCGGCTCGTTCGCCAGTGAAATCATCCAAATTGTGAAAGTGCTCTCGACACCCTGCAATAGCATTCCATCTCGGAATTCCAACTCCGCTGCGATTCTTCACACCCGGAATCCCCTTCGATTCCCAGAGGGAATCTCCGACTTCCCGTCACCCACGACTTACCATCATCAGGATACCGGCTTTCCGCCACGGACCGGCTTCCCATCCTGTAAGTGGCAATAAATGCCTTATTTATTAACAAAGGGTCGTTTTAATGTGTTCACCCTTCTCTCAGCGTCCTGATTCCCATTTTCCCTCCTCGGATAGCTTTCCCGCTATACCTGGCGCCCGAACCAAAAAAGTCACCTCTCACCCTTAAAACTACAAACCAGCTGAGGGAAATGGACACAGTTTCTACTTGAAAATTTTTTTTTCTCTCTTTCTCTCTTCACATCACTCCAAAACGATCTCACTGAAAACTCTTACACTGTTGCATGCTATGTGATTTCATTGCCTTACCAAATTGCCAATACCGATGATTTATATTTGCCTGAATTGATTTATCGATGATTTATATTTGCTTGAATTGATTTACTGATGATTTATATGTGCCTATGAACTGATTTACTGATGATTTGTATTTGCTTGAACTGATTTCTTGATAATTTATATGTGCCTATGAACTGATTTACTCATAATTTGTATTTGCCTGTGAACTGATTTATTGATGATTTATATGTGCCTGTGAATTGACATGCTGATAATATATGTGCTTCTACATTGATATATTCACATTTGAATTTATATGTATCATATTTTAGATAAGACAAATTACGCAAAAGCCGAACCAAATAATAGTATGGGCATTGAGTTGATTTTCAAAATAAAAATAAAAGGGAAATTCGAAAATCTCATGGGATTCATTCTAATTGGAAAAGTGAAAATTTAGGGTCGGAAAAAATAAAAAGGGTGATTTGAAGGAAAGGAAAACCTGAAAGAAAATTGGAAATATAACAGAATTTGATTCGCATTAAAGATTCCGAGCGTCGATCGAAACGAACCACTCAACCGCGCAAACAAGTTCGCACGTGCAGCGAGTGATACACGCGAGTCGCGGCAAGGTCGCGCGACGTATTTCATAAACAAAGGGTCCTGGAGAGAAAATAAACGTATTTTCGAACTCCGGAAACAATTAATATCGAATTAAAAGTTTAATTAAAGCCTCCGAATAAAATGGGAATTTTAAATTAAAAGGACACTTTTGACAAAGGTATACAGGGTGTCCCAGAAAATATAATTTCAATTTGATCTAAAATAAATGGAACTCAGGTCGGGTAAAACTAAAAACATAATGACTAACCCAATTACAATGGAAAACGACAACGAAAACCTAGATTTGGAAGGTGCCGTCGCACTTCCAAACCAAAACATTAAACTGACTAACGTGACGCATCAAAGTAGGGGAGCAATCCCAAAACAAATTAACAGGTCATAGTCCCGCGCATTTCTTCGAGAAATTAAAAAGATTCAAAAGGGGTTACAAAATAAACGACCGTGACATTTTAGAAAATTTAGACGCACCATAATTGAAGACTCAAAAGACTGGTGCGAAATAAATAAAAATTCCTGGAGATGATTATCTGATTTTTTCGAAGATTTAAAAAACGCGTATATCGACGTAAGATTTTCTGAGGAAATTAGGCAAAAAATTAAATTTTGTAACCAAAAAAGAAATCAAGACATCCATTCGTATTTAACGGAAATTAGAAAACTTTTCACTAAACTCTACCCTAGAAAAAATTTGGAATGGGAATTACGTAGAACATATGAAAACCTCAGAATAGAATACAAAATGTATATAAAAAGAAACGATTTTGAAACTTTTGAACAATTAGTGGATTCGGGTAAAGAATGGGAAACTGAGCTAGCCAAGTCAAAAACTCGAGAGCAAGTGTTACAGATCACGGAACCAAAAATAGAGGACAGGATAGAACAAAAACGTAATAACAGTAATGGGGATAAAAATAATCAGGAAAATAATAAAGATGATAAAACGGGAAATAATAATTGTCGAAATAATAACAAAAGCGGATATCAAAACCAAAATTACCAGGGTAGAAATCAATACAAAAATCGATTCCCATTTTCACCACTGGGACCTCCATTCCAACCTTTTCCAAATCAATACCCACAACATTTTAGACCTAGATTCCAACCAAACTACCAACCCCGATTTCAAAACAATAGATACAAATATCCATTTAACCCGTACCACAAAATGTTACCAATGTTCGATCAAATTTCTTTGGGTTCAAATCAAGGTCAAAGCAACCCAATGATTGAACTGCCTACAGAAAACCCGGAAAACCATTCAGGAAATAATAACAAACAAAATTCCCAATAATCGGATTTCGGTAATAAAAATAAAAAATCAATTAAAAATGACAAGGAGTCACAAGAAAAAACGTATTCTAACTCAAACAAAAAACAAGACAACAAAACAAACGTGAACGTAAACACAAACGATTCAAATTGTTATCATTGTGGCTTAATAGGTCATTTTAAAAGAGAATGCCCATATCACACGTATAACCAGGGGAACTGGAGGGGCGGGTATTAGACCCAAAAATATTACAAACTAATACCGAAACGCCAGAATACCTGAACTCGGACAAAGATGAAATAACGGAAACACGTTTTCATCTAATGACAACATTCGGAGATAATTTATTCCGAATTTTAGTAGATACAGGCGCCACACATTCCTGTGTGGGCAAGGAATTATTGGAAAAAAACCAAAAATCCAATTTTTCAATTTTAAAACCCAAAATTTTAAAACACAAATTATTCTTCAACAAAGCCACTACATATTAACAATTAATAAAATACCGATTGTCATAAATGGTTATTTGACATCGGACAGTTATTTCATACTATTACATTGGGTAAAATGGGAGTAGATCGTGATTTTCGGATCAAACTCGACAAATTTACTAGGTTATACGTTATAATTTAAAATAAACTACTCGTGGAAGTACAATCTAATTGTCAATACCACAAAAGAAAATTTTTTTTAGTGCATTGTTAGCACACTATTATTCTTAAAGACGAATACGTTACGATACTCCGACTATACCGATACCCTTCTATCAATAAAAACTTAAAACCTAAGATACAAAAAAAAAAGATATAAACAATTTTTTTTTCTCTCCTTCCCTCCCTCTTCCCTACTTCCTTTATTATTTTTTTTCAGAAACAGCGAACCCATGGAAGAAAACTGGAGAACAAAGATGGAAGGGAGCACAAAAACACTCAGTATTAAAATTAAGGATAGTTCAGAGGGATTCCATTGTCAATTTTGCAAAAAGTTAATACCAACAATAATTTACCTAGTACACGACTCATTTTGTAACCACAGACCATACAGATACAGAAAGAATTTCGCTACTCCAAACTCTAACAAACAAACCTACAGACAAGGGAGCTGGGAATCAATAAATAAAGAAATACAGAACCTACTACAAATAGAAATTGAAGAAACCGAAATAGAATTATACATCGACGACAAAACAATGGAAGACCTCAATAACGAACTTAACAATTAAAAAATAAAACAAGGTATATACCCGAACCCCCGCGGGGGAGGGGGGGGGGTGTAACAGAAATGTTACCAATCGGTTGGCTCGGTGCGACCCTGTAACCAAAAGTCGCCGGGCCGCACACGAGAGGGGTCGGAATCCCCCAAAGGGACCCGAGTTCCCGAACGGCAACGCGCTTCCGAGTCAGTCTCGGCTCGTTCGCCAGTGAAATCACCCAAATTGTGAAAGTGCTCTCGACACCCTGCAATAGCATTCTCCACACCCGGAATCCCCTTCGATTCCCAGAGGGAATCTCCGACTTCCGTCACCCACGGCTTACCATCGTCAGGATACCGGCTTTCCGCCACGGACCGGCTTCCCATCCTGTAAGTGGCAATAAATGCCTTATTTATTAACAAAGAGTCGTTTTAATGTGTTCACCCTTCTCTCAGCGTCCTGATTCCCATTTTCCCTCCTCGGATAGCTTTTCCGCTATACCAGACTCGCCCGAAACTTTTCCGGTACGTGTAGACACTACCTTTATTGATATGATTCACGTTATTGTTGTTGTTCATTTTCATTGTATTCTTTAAAAAATCGAATTTTAATCAATAAAGTCAAAATTATACTGATTTTAGTGATTTTATTCAATTCATTGATTTTATTGATTCATTTCATTGTATTCTGTAATAAATAAAGAGAATCAATATAAATATTCGATTTTTTTTTAAATACAATCAAATGAATCAATAAAATCAATAAATTGAATGAAATCACTGAAATCAATTTAATCAATTTATTATCAATGAAATGACCAACATCAATAACATGAATCATATCAAGAAAATAACATTCATACTGGTTTCACTGATTTCTTTGATTTTATTGATTTTACTCATGTTCTTCTTTTCATTGATAATTTATTGGTGGATAATGAGAATTTTTTAGCTTAACCACTTGATAAACTTGGAATTTATAAATTTTGCATAGGGCCTAATTTCGAAATTTCAGAAATCGAATTTGATCGTTTTGGAATTTATTGCTGGGTAACATGATAAATTTAAAATGTTCAAATCATAATTTCAAAGTTATAATTTCAAACTGGGTAAGTTTACAAATTTACATACAATCATAAATTGGTTTATCTATAAAATTGGTGCATTTGCAGATGCTGTCCGAAAAAACTTTTTAAATTATAGCAGATATAGCGAACCTCAAAGCGTGTCCAGAGTTCATTCAGACTTTGTAAGTGTTCAAAATTATATCATTTTCAAGCTATTTTCACTTAAAAGCAGTAGTGTTTAGTGATTATAACTTGTTTCTTAAAAAATATAAATTAAAGAATGTAATTTATTAATGAAAATTTTAAAGTTTACATTCAGCACCCTGAAATTCGAACGATTCGAGCTTTATTTTATTTTCAATAATTCAATTTCATTTAGTACATTTTTGAATAGTTGAATTGCAATTTATTATTTTAAATGAACAGTCAAATATTGTTAAATATTGAAACAAAAATTTTTCAATTAAAAATCTTCAAACTGAATGCTTAAAAAATGGAGTATTTTAGAATGCAATAATATTAACGTAAAAATCTGTACATTATTTAATTATGAACAGATTCAGAATCGTCCCAGTGGGAACAAACGTTTAAGAACGTTATTAGAACGGCTCAAAAACGTTCTAAGTCATTCTAAATAACGTTCATTAAACATACAATGTTCCAGAGACGTTTTAAGGACGTATTTGGAACATGAAACGTTTTCAGAACATTATTTGGTCTGACATAGGACAGTTTTTGAAACGTTAAAATAACGTCTTTTGATTTTTACGCCCAAGAAACGTTTTTAGGACGTTCCAATAACGTTCCTAAATTCCATGCCCACTGGGGTCTTATAAAATCAATTTTATTATTATTTTCTATTGTTAAGAGTCGAACTATAGTTCAATTTTAAAAATGAGTACCTAATTTATATGTACAGTATATCAACTTAACATTTTTCTTTCTTTATCAAAGTTAACCCGTGCCTCCGAGCCTTTAAAATTAACATGGGTTTTTAAATAGGAAAAGCTTGATTTTCAAAAAAAAAAAGAAACGGAAAAAAGAGCTACTTGTTATAAACCTTTTGTGAATTAAAGTATTAAAACCTCTTAACGCATGTTCAAAGAATAATTTCCACCCAATAAGTTTTAATTTTGACTCCCCACCCCCCTTTCAAGCCATTGTTATTGTGCTTGGAAAGTGACCCAAAAACTGCAAAATAGCAGCTTTCTATTAAATTCATACTAAAAACGGTATTCTTTGGATTTTTTTACAAGTATTATTTTTAATTGTTAAGGGACGAGTTTCCAAGTATTTTGTAAATAATTTTTAATTATTCAAATAATCATTATTTGTTTAAGAATTATCTTTTTCTTAAAATCGTGGAAAATTATTGTTTTCGGGATATAAGTGATAGATTTTAATTTTACAGAAATAGAATATACCTACATTGGATATTTTATCAAGAGAATGTAATACACTACCATGCAAAGGTTTCTAGACCTATCTTTTTCAATACTTTATAAAAGCACTCTAGATTTGAAAATATTCAACTCTAAATTTACTTCCAATTACTACACGAAACCTGATGAAATTATACGCCTAATGGTCTTACATTGAAAGCAATATATTAATTTTATTAGAAGTTATTAAAAAAATACAAATGTTAATGTTTCCGAAAAATGTTAATAAATCAAAAAGCAATTAATATTTTTTAATCTCTTTGCACTAGTTTTAAAGATAATTTTTTAATTATTTTAGTGACTTGATAAGATATTTCTAGAATTTTTCCTTCGATGCAATCAAAACCTAAGCTAAATACAAAGAACTTATCAATATTGATATAAAGTCAGGTTTTCATAACTGAATTAAAACAAATTAATAGAACAGTATTCTAACAGACTTGCAGAAAATAATCTTCAGAATTAGCCTAAATACAATAAAAATTTGATTATTTCCGAATTTATTGATATTTTCTGGAAACATTAACATTTGACGTTTTTTCAAACAACTTCTAATAAAATTAACACATACTGGCTTTCATTTCCTATATAAGAAAACTCGTAACTTCCATCTTGGATTTTTGCGCTACCGCTACCCCATGCTCCTCACCATGTTTGATCGTGCAGGCCGGTTCTAATGTGTGGCGTGTTCTTAAACCACTTTCGTGCGATATGTTAACTTGTGGCGTGTTTTCAATGAAAGAGTTTACCGCTCACAAGGCGGCGCTGTCTAACTGACCAAATGGACACGAAATTCAAAGTAATAATAAGTAAAGTCAAGTTTTAAAAATAAATTTTTGAAAATCGTGGATTGTAACTGAATAAAAGACGAATATGCAAAATAGAAAATCATTTTTGAAGGGATAGTAAGAGAATTTGGCAGACCGTGAAGTTTTTATCGTGCGATGTGTGAATTTGTGGCGTGCTCTCAATGAGATAGTTTACCGCTCACCAGGCGGCGCTGCCTAGCTGACCAGTTGGACACGAAATTCAAAGTTAAAGAAATGTATAGAAAATAATTTAAAAAAAAATGATTTGTGGATCGTAACTAAATAAGAGACGAATTTGCAAAATATAAAAGCATTTTTGAAGGGATAGGAAGAGAATTTGGCAGACCGGGAAGTAAAAGTAAATTTTTATCCCATGCAATTCGTATTATTGTTTGGCCCTCGGCGTGCCTAACCTGAATTACCTAATTCAAATCAGTTGGCCAGCGCCGCCTTGTGAGCCATTAGTGAGCAGTAAACTCTGTCAAGACTCTACCCGCAACAGCAAAGAAATATCTAAATAGCTTTGCTGTGAAAGATAAATAAAAAGAATTCTCATTTTTTATCAACCGAAATTCATTGAGCACGATACACTGCAAATTAGAAGGTATGTATATATTATTTTTATAAATTAGCAAGTTGATATATAAACTATCTATTTAAACAACACAACTCACACAAGTTTGCACGTAACCTATCACAATGTTTTTCAAAATTGAAGAGTCCTTTTGAAATTTTAAATTTAAATCAATATATTATTGTGAATCTCCGTTATAATGAACGTGAATGTTTTTTTAAATCATTTAGACATACTTTCTTTTTATTCAGAAATTTTATTTCAAAAATGCAAAGATTTAGAAAAATGTCACATTCATGCAATGTAGAATAGAGAATAACTCATATCTAATACAATGTAAATGACTTATATTCGAAATAAAACCTTTTATTAGTTTTGCCATCGAGAGGTCAATAACTCGTGATGTCAGGTGTACACATTCGCCGTAGTCACTGGTGTGAAGTCACTGAAATCACTTGAAGTCAGTGCGCACTCCATCGATCGAGTTGTGAACCCCTCCAAAAGCCTAATTGTTTTTATTTTGTACATAATTACACGTACAGTTTACTAAAATTCATTCATTTATCATACAGGAATTATGAAAAATTCGATTGGATATTTCCTAGCACAATCAGGCAACGCTTAGACCATTTTTCGTATAAGGTATGATATGATTTAAAAGAAATTTTCAAGTCAAATTATTTATTTCTCTATTTAGATCAAAACTCAAATTCTACAATGTAAAATTAAATTCAACGAAATCACAAATATTGAACAGTCTTTAAACTTTTATATAACGTAAGCAAGATTAACTATAATATGGAATAAATCACAGTGTTGACATTTTTAAATTTGAAGCTACGTGATAATGTTTATTTTTTATGCAAATTTTATTAATTTTATATTTTTTCGAAATCATTGAAGCTTATTTGAAGCTTTGGGTATTTTGAGATTTGGGTACAGAATGTAAACACTAAGCTGAATGGGGCCAACTATTTAAAAATTTTAATTTCTTGCAGTCGATAAACTTCAACTTAGTCTTTACCTTGTGTAACGAAACCTCAAAATAGAAATATTGCAGTATATTTTGAAAATTGGTATTTCGGTAGAAAAAGGCTCGGGACATACGCGAAATTTTAAAGGAGAAATAATTCGGTCTTTTTTGATAATTTTAATAAATACGTGATTTTTTCATTCATTCACGAAGATTTATGAAACATCCAGAGTGACGAATTTCAAAGTGCAATTTTATATATAAGGCTTTTGAATCGTTAAATATTTTATTTTTTTCCATTTTTCAAAAGATGCAAAAAGTTGTATATACTACTATTTATTTTATTTTAATGATTTTATCTGTTTATGTGTAGAGAGGACAAAATACTTCTTTTTTCCATTTAACATTTCAAAGCTTTCGAAAATGACTGTGGAAAATCTTTTAAATTACTCTAGAATAATACTAATCCTCTGAAATCAAATAAATTACTGAAATCAAATGAAAAATCCTTGGAATCTTGAAGAAAACTCTAATAGTTTTCACTTTGAAATTCGTCAATTTGGCTATTTTGATATTTGGGTACAGAATGTAAACACTAAGCTGAGTTGGGCCAATTATTTATAATTTTTAATTTCTTGCAGTCGATCAACTTCAATATTTATAAAATTACACTTTGAAATTTGTCACTTTGAAGGTTTTGTCCATTTTGGCTGATGAAAAATGAAAAAAAAGCAAGTATTTTCCGTATATGTACATCAGGTCTTCATTTGATCCCTCTTACAATTTCGCGTTGGTACAGAGCTTTTTTCTAAAACAAAATTAATTTTGAAAATACACCCAAGTATTGCTATATTACTGGTTTGGTTACAGATGGTAAAGACTAAACTGAAGTGGAACAAACATTGAAAATTTCAAATTCTCGCAGTCCAATCACAAAAGCCAACTTCAATTTAGTCTTTATCTTGTGTAACGAAACCTCAAAATAGCAGTAATTCTGTCTATTAAAAAAAAAAAAAAAAAAAAAAAAAATTGATTAGCATTTCGAACTCGAAAGTTCATTGCCTCACTACCCGATTCGGGTAGTGTTTCTAGGTGGATAAATACTACCAGTGTGGGTCCACCGCACCCACGACGGGTCAACGACACGCAGTATTCCCCGAACGGTCACCCATCCAAGTACTAACCGCGCCCAACACTGCTTAACTTCAATGATCTAACGGGGACTGGTGTTTTCAGCGTGGTATCGCCGTTGACAATTCTGTCTATTATCTAATAAAATATAAATTACTTCCATTTGAAATGAAAAATTTCATTAATTGTTACCCTATTGGTCTCAGTTTGACCATAATTAGTAAACTTCTAATTGTAAAAAATTAATTAATACAGTAATATGAAAAAAAAGCCTAATTATTTTTATTTTGTACACAAGTGCACGTATAGTTTACTAATATTTATTCATTTATTATAGGAATTATGAAAAATACGATTGGCCATTTCATAGCGTGAAGAAGCAACGCTTAGACCGTTTTTCATATAAGGTATGATATGATTTGAAATAAATTTTAAAGGCAAATTATTTATTTATTCCTCTATTCAGAGAAAAAATAAAATTATACAATGTAAAATTAAATTCAACGAAATCACAAATATTGAAAAGTCTTTAAACTTTTATATAACATAAGCAAAATTAACTATAATATGAGATAAATCACAGTGTTCATATTTTTAAATGTGTAGTTACCTCATAAGGTTTATTTTTGATAAAAATTTTATGAATTTGATCTTTTTTATAAATTTTTGAACATGAAATGTATAAAATTACACTATGAAATTCGTCAATTTTACTACTTTGAGGTTTGGTTACAGAAGGTGAACACTAACCTGAAGTGGGCCAAATATTTAAAAATTCAAAAATCACAAAAGTAAACTTCAAATAGCAATGATTCTGTCTGTTTTGAAAATTGTCATTTCTATAGAAAAAGGATCGGGACAAACGCGACATTTTAAGGCAGATGAAATCAATACCTAATTTACATATAGATGTAAATTCGTGATTTTTTTATTCATTCGCGAAGATTATTATTCATATTAATTTAGAGTTTCACTATTGTTTTCGGGCCATTCCATTTTCTTTCGCTGAAGTCAGCTGCGACATAATTTCTAAAAATTGTGATGCAACTCATTCATGACATACATTTATAAAATTACTTTCTTTTTATTTCGAAATTTGATTTTCAATATGCAAACATGCAGAAAAATGTCACATTTGTGTGCATTATAGAATAGAGAAAAACTCAAATTCTACAATGTAAAATTAAATTCAACGAAATCACAAATATGAAACAGTATTTAAAATTGTATAGAACATGAGCAAAAGTAACTATGATATGAAATAATAAGCGAAAATTGTATTTCAAAAATAACTAAAATTTATAACCATTTTTCGAGACTTTCGAAACCTTGTTCAATTAACGGCGTTGACATTTTTACATTCAAAGTTACTTCATAATCTTCGTTTTTGTTCAAAATTTTATGATTTTGATATTTTTTTCTACATTTTTAAAGCTGAAATGTATAAAAGTACACTTTCAAATTCGTCAATTTGCAGGTTGCGTACATTTTCGCTGATGAATATATTTTAGGGAGAAAAATGAAAAAATTACGGATTTACAGTATATGTATATTAGGTATTCATTTTATATCCCTTTAAATTTCGCGTTTGTCACGAGCATTTTTTTACAAAAAAAATGAGTTTTCAAAATAGTCTCCAGTACTGCTATTTTTAGGTTTCGTTGCAGAAGGTAAACACTAGCCTGAAGTGGGCAAAATATTTAAAAATTAAAATTTATCGCAGTCGAATCACAAAAGTCAACTTCAATTTAATCTTCAACTTGTGTAGAGAAACCTTAAAATAGAAATAATTCTATGTATATTGAAAATTGTTGTTTTGAAGGAAAAAGGCTCGGGACAAACGCAAAATTTTAAGGGAGATAAAATAAAGACCTGATTTACATATAGGTGTAAACTCGTGATTTTTTCATTTTTCCTCTACGATTTATTCATTCGTGATAAAGGATAAACGTGAAAAGTGACGATTTTGTAAGTAAAATTTTATATATTTCACTTTTGGAAATGGAAAAAAACCTAAAATTCAAAAAAGTATGACAAAAAGTGAAATTTATAAGGTAAATTTAAATTGAAAAAATTAAGCACCGTGATTTTAATAACCATTATAAAGTTTTGAAAAATGCTTGTGTTTTCGTTAATTGTAAAATATCATTTTAGCAAATTATAAAATATTATATTTACTTTTATTCATGGTAAATAAAATTTTAAACACTGTTGAATACGTCTGATTTCGTTCAATTAAATTTTACATTGTAGAATTTGAGTTTTTTTTTATTGGCATTTTGAAAATGAAATTTATGAATAACAATAAAGTAACTTGATGAATTTTTGTCATAAAAGAGATCAAAAAACAATTAGGTTGATTATAGTGTAAAAATTGTTGGAGTTCATCGGTATTATACACCACCCAGGAATAGACAAATACAGTCTCAGTAATGTAAGCTATGAGACTTAAGCTTCACGTTTTTGACCTGAACACAGTGAACAAAGTGAAAAAGAAGCAGTGCATAAAACTAAAGTTTCATGAGGAACAGTGCAAGCTCTAAAATCAAGTGTGTGGAACAATGTGTCTTGTGAAAACATATAAGTGTGGATTAAGGCTATAAAAATGGCTGACTTTATGCGTACGGTAGTGCAAAAGTTGAACGGTGATAACTACTCAATATGGAGCCAGAAAATGGAATTATTGCTCATTAGGGAAGATTTGTGGGACGTTGTAAAGGAGCCTGCTCCAACTCTCGTTGATTCAGCGTGGACCAAAAGAGATGATCGGGCGCGTGCTACTATCGGGTTGCTTATCGAGGATAATCAGTTAGTACACATACAGGGCGCGGAAAGCGCGAAAATCGCCTGGACGAAACTTAAAGAGCACCACCAAAAGGCATCGCTATCAAATGTAATACATTTGTATAAAAGGGTATTGAAGTTGCGTCTGCCTGAAGGTGGTGATATGGAGGAACACATGTCGGAGTTGCTAACTCTTATCAACAAGCTGACGGCATTAGGTGAAGTGCTAAAGGATAAATTAAAGGCATCGTTACTTCTCAGCAGTTTGCCGGACTCGTACAGTACACTAATAACCAGTTTAGAAAGTCGATGCGAAGATGATTTCACTCTGGACTTCGTCAAAGGTAGATTAATCGACGAATACAGAAGACGAAAAGAAAGTCAAGGTACAGAAAATTGCAGCGAAGCAGCGTTAAAGACACTCTACAAAAGGAATCAAAAAGGGTATCAAGAAAAGGAAGAGAAACCATGCTTTTTCTGCAAGAAGAATGGCCATTTCAAAAAAGACTGCACAAAGTATAAAGCGTGGAAATCAAAACAGCCGAATAAGGATAAAACAAATAGAGTTTCCGAGTCGCTGAAGCCTTCGAATGATGTCTGTTTTATGGTGAGGGAAAGTGATGAACCATCCAAGACGTTTTTTGGGAAAGCATATTTGAGCGTAAAGTTAAAGCAGGATAGCAAGGATTCTTGGCACGTCGATTCAGGGGCGACGAGCCACATGACCACTTCGAAGGAAATTTTCTACGAATTTGACCCAAGTGTTAAAGGCCATGTCCTATTAGCAGAGGACAATATTAAAAGTGAAGTGAAAGGCATGGGTTCGGGTGTCATAAAGTGTATTGTTGACGGCCAAACAAGAGAGATTCCGGTACAGAACGTGCTTTATGTGCCATCTCTAAGCTCAAACCTTCTATCCGTAAAGAGGCTCACGAAAGATGGGTACAATTTAAATTTCCAGGATGACAGTTGTAAAGTCATTAAGGACGGGAAAGTACAGGCTATTGCGCGTTTAGAACGAAACAGCCAGGGATTATATAAAATACAAACAGATGTCGACAGGGCCTGCACCGCAATAAACACTCAGGAGCACGGAGAGAATTGCCAGCATACCTGGCACAGGCGTTTTGGACACCGAGATCCTCGTGCAATTGAGGACTTAGCAGAAAAAGAGCTGGCCATCGGAATCGACATTAAGGATTGCGGTATACGAGAGGTTTGTGAGTGTTGCATAAAAGGGAAGATGCCAAGGAAACCTTTTCCGAAGGAGGCGCACAAAAAATCGAAAGGAACCTTTGACCTAATTCATATGGATGTTTGCGAACCTATGCAAACCATGACACCTGGTAAGAAAAGGTATTTAATTACAATAATCGATGACTACTCCAGGTACACTACAGTCCATTTTATGGAAACCAAAGATGAAGCGGCAACTCACATTAAACAGTTTGTGGAAACGGCAAAAACGCATTTTAATAAGACTCCTAAGTGTGTAAGATCAGATAGAGGAAGGGAGTACGTGAATAAGGATCTGCAAAATTACTTGAAGAATGAAGGAATTAAAATTCAATATACGGCCGCGTACTCACCTCAGCAAAACGGGGTCGCCGAAAGAAAAAACAGATCATTGTTGGAGATGGGAAGATGCATGCTCCTCGATGCACATCTCGAAAAAAAGTATTGGGCGGAAGCGGTTAACACGGCGAATTTTTTACAGAATCGTTTACCAACAAAGGCTACAGATAAAACTCCGTACGAGTTAATGCACTTACAGAAACCACACGTGAGAAATTTGCACATTTTCGGATGTGATGCGTATGTTCAGATTCCTAGGGAGCAACGTCGGAAGCTGGATGATAAAGCTGAGAAACTCACTTTCGTCGGCTATTCAGAAGAGTCTAAAGCTTTTCGACTGATAGATAGAAAGACGGATCGCGTGAAGATTAGCCGAGATGTGATTTTTCTCGATGAGGAACGCGAAGAACAATCCTCAACTGATCAAGAAAATCAAGAAATTATTCTCACAACGAATAAGACTACAGAAGAAATTCAGGAGAGCAGCAGTGAAGAAGATCTATCCAATGCATCAAATGAGTCAATTCATGAGGACACAATTTCAAGCAGCGAGGATTTACAGGACGAATCTCAACCTATGGAACCAAGAAGATCCGGAAGGGAAAACAAAGGAGTGCCACCTGACAGGTACGTGGCAACAACAAAGCTAGCATCAATAAAAGAGGATGATCCCAGAAACAGAAAGGAAGCACTATTGAGACTCGAAAAGGAAGAATGGATGAAGGCGATGGATGAAGAGATAAACTCTTTATTGACAAACGAAACATGGGACATCGTGCCAGCACCAGATGGAAGGGATATTGTCACCTGCAAGTGGATCTTCAAGACGAAGCGAAACGAGCAAGGAGAGGTCACCAGGTATAAAGCGAGACTTGTGGCTCGAGGATTCTCACAAAAATATGGCACGGATTATGACGAGGTTTTTGCACCTGTCGTGAGGCAGACAACTTTCAAGGTACTCCTAGCCATCGCAGGTAAACAAAATCTAATCATTAAGCATTATGATGCAAAAACAGCTTTCCTAAATGGGAAATTAGATCAAGCAGTATTCATGACGCAACCAGAGGGATATGAAGCAGCAAATAAAGAAGGTATGGTCTGTAAATTAAAAAAGGGTTTATATGGATTAAAACAGGCTGCAAAATTATGGAATGAAAAGCTGAATGATGTACTTGTAAATTTAAATTTTATGCAGAGCAGAACAGATACTTGTTTTTATATAAATGATTCAAAAAAAATGTGATATATATTATTGTTCACGTCGATGATTTTTTAGTAGTTTCAAAAAGCATTGAAAAAATCAAACAGCAGATTTTTTAAGGAAACAGTTTCATTTGGTGGATTTGGGTATCCTGCAACGGTATATTGGCATTGAAGTAAGAAGAAATGAATCAGGTTTCTATTGTATCAAACAGTCGCAATATATAGAAACTATCTTACATCGATTCGGACTGGAAGATGCAAAAAGTTCGAATGTACCCTTGGATCCGGGATACCTTAAAAATAGAGAGAATCAACCCCCGATGAAACATGAAGAGAAATATCAGCAGTTAATAGGAGCATTATTGTATCTGGTTGTTAATACTAGACCTGATATTACTGCCAGTGTTACAATATTGAGTCAACATAATAAACGGCCCACATCAGTAGACTGGACAGAGACAAAGCGAGTGGCCCGCTACCTAAAGGGGACTAAGAACTACAAACTGATTCTTGGTCAACGGAAGATAGAAGGACTAATCGGCTACGCGGATGCAGACTGGGCGGACAACAGAGAAGACAGAAGATCAAACAGCGGTTACGTATTCCGATATTTGAATGCTACAATCAGCTGGGGATGCCGCAAGCAGACATGTGTCGCGCTTTCATCAACGGAGGCAGAATACGTTGCATTAGCTGAAGCATGTCAAGAATGCATATGGATACGTCGTCTATTAGAAGATTTTTTACATGAAGAACAAAGCACCACAGTTATTTTTGAGGACAATCAAAGTTGCTTAAAACTAATAAGCAATAAAAGGTTTAGTCACCGAACTAAACATATCGACACCAAATTTCATTTCGTTGAAGAATTGAAGGAAGAAGGAACCGTGGATTTTAAATATTGCCCTACCAACCTGATGCTTGCCGACATGCTCACAAAGCCTCTGAACAAAATTAAATAAAATTACATTGCACAGGAATGTGGTTTATCAACACAATAAGGAAGGTGCATATTACCGTTGAGGAAGGGTGTTGGAGTTCATCGGTATTATACACCACCCAGGAATAGACAAATACAGTCTTAGTAATGTAAGCTATGAGACTTAAGCTTCACATTTTTGACCTGAACTTTTGACTGGACCTTCAGCTCTCGCCTAAAGGGAAGGACTCGTCAGTCTGGTGTCAGCCGTCGGGAAGACATCCGCAATTCGCCGAGCAATTTACAAAAGTTATTATACCTTTTGCATATCACTTTTTGTTACTGTTTCTGAATATTAATATCTACTCTTTTTATCCATTTTACTCACTAGATTACAGATCTATTATTCCGCTGGTTTCTTGTGTACAGATACAATAAATATAAGAGTTAAACGGAGACAATTGTTTACTCATTTTTTCCAACAATAATTGTAATATATTATAATTATATATTATGGCCAACGGCCATACCACGCTGGAAACACCAGTTCTCGTTAGATCACTGAAGTTAAGCAGTGTTGGGCGCGACTAGTACTTGGATGGGTGACCGTTCGGGAATAATACTACTGCGTTGCTGTTGGCGGCGTGGGAGTGGCGAGCCCACACTTGTAGTTATTTACTACAAGAAACTATCCACCTAGAAACACTACCCGAATCGGGTAGTATCACGCCTGCCCCGAAATGGAAATGGCTTAATGGTATACATACATACATAGTTATGTTGGAATATTTTTAAAAGTTATGTAGTAACCGAATTTGGCGAAATAAAATGGAATGACATTTTTACATTTACAATATTAAAATTCAACCTTGAAAAGCAGTTTGAATTGTAGTAAAACATATCATCTTGGATAATGTTAATAAAAAGGTGCAATCAAATTTACTTATTAAAAGTACTATTTATACATTCATGTTTTTAAATATTCGACAGTTTATTATAAAATAATTACTTATATTAAATTGTATATTTTAATTTGAAATCGTACATTTTATATCATAACGTGAATTGTTTGTTTCAGGTCATTCAATTTTAACAATTGCAGAGGAAAGTAAAATGTTATAATAAAAATATAATATTGCTTGGAAGGGATCATTTTCAAGAAGAATTTTGAACTTCAATTGCAACAACCCCATTGGGATGAAACATACTTCAACAAAAATATGATAATTAGGGGAAGTAAATTGTAATATTTTGTTTAAAAAAATATAGGTTCAACGTTGCATTCATATATTGCGTATTATCAACGCCGTTAGATTGTATTGTAACATTATTGTACTTTAAATTAAAAAAAATTAATTCTACAATTATTACAATAATTATTGTATTTATTAATTTAAAGAAAGATGTAACTTTTATACATGGTTTTTATTTATTGTACCCAGAAAACAAAAATCCACTTCTTCAGGGCTGACCTGAAACTGAAGTTTCAGGTCAGCCCTCTGAAGAAGTGAACTGCAATGTTCACGAAACGTCGCCAACATTCATAGTTTCGCACACGATTGAAACCCGAAAAATCTTTAAATTCTAAATTTTAAATTAATTATAATGAATCATCGTGAAAGTACTAAATCTATTAAAAACGATATCATAAAATAAAGATTGAAAAAATAAGGATTATAAAAAAAATGAAAAAAAATGATCAGATATTAAGACAGTCAGAGAAACAGAAAAAATATCGTGATAGAAAGAAATTAGAACAGTATAATACATGTAAAGAAGAAACACGAAAAATTTAACGTATTACATTGAATAATCTTATTCATGAACAAACAAAATGTAAGCAACAAAAAATATAAAATATCAAATGTGCAACAATGAGGTTGAAACTCGTGTACGTCTGAGGATAAATGAAAAAATAAATACGAATATTTGTAGAGAAGATATGAATGAAGAAGACATAATGAAAACATTTCAGAAAGAAAGAAGTTTAATTTAAAAAAATGAAAATAATAAACGCTCGAATCTAATAATAAAAGATATAGAAGAAGCATCAAATTCACAGTCAAAAGGGAATACTTTCACTGATAATCGTAAAATTATTGAGACTGTTAATGCATCACATATTTATATAAATTCAGAAGATTATCTTGCCAAAATGAACATCTTATGTAAACATTGTAGGGCTTAACATTTTTAAGATGAAAAAGTTAACAACTGCAAAAATTCTTTTAACGATTGCTGTAGTCATGGTGGTGTAAAATTAGACTCAATACCGTATCCTAATGAATTACGGAGATTGTTAGATGGATCTCATAGTAAACCACATCATTTTGAGAATAATATAAGGTTTTATAATAATTCATTCTCTTTTGCATAATTTAATGCAAACGTTGTTAATTTTAATGGTAGGAGGCGAGGACCATTTTATTTTAAAATTCAGGGACAAATTTATTATCAAATAAATAATGCTTTATATCCCGAAAAAGATGATGATCCATGCTTTGGACAACTTTCCATTTATGATGCTGAAGAATCAGTTCACTATAGGCTGAATCAAAATGAAAATTTAGATAAAGAAATCTTAAGAACAATAGAAAATATAATGAGAACGTATAATGCTTTCACAAAATCTTATAAAATTATGTCAGAAGTTTTAATATAGAAACAGAATTAGCAAGAAAAAACAATGAAGAAATTCCAGAATTAAAATTACTATTTACTTTAAAGAAAGGAATGGATCGCGGAAGATATCATTTTCAAAGAACTAATGAGGTAGCTGCTATTTTTAACACAAACTCAGAAGGTGAAATACCAGAATCTTATGTTACTATTTCCAATTAACATACTAAGGAATTGAAATTAGTGAGCAATTTAGATCCGAATGTTGAACCTTGGCTATATCCTTTATTTTATCCTCATGGAAATCAAGGTTATAATACTAATATGATTCACGGTGATACTCATCAAAGGAATAGAAATCATACGATTTCAAGAGCAGCTTTATAAAAAATAAAATAGCGATAAGAGATGATGAATTTAATCAATTCTTATATGGTGGAAGACATTTCAACAATGGGTGGTAGATAATTATGTGCAAGTAGAAAAAGATAGACTCCAATATTGTGCATATAATCAAAAACAATTACGAAGTGAAACATACATAGGGATTAGTTGATCACATGCATAACAGAGCGAATGAAAATGATACACACGTTGGAAAAATGGTGGTATTACCATCAACATTTATTGGATCCTCTCGCAATATGATGCAACAATATGAAGATTCCATGGCCATAGTAAGCAAACATGGTAAACCAGATTTGTTTATAACAATTACATGTCATCCACAATGGAAAGAAATACAGGAAAATTTTATGCATAATCAAACTGCTGCAGATAGACCCGACATTGTAACGAGAGTATTTACTTTGAAAGTTAGTCATTTAATACAAACAGTTGTTGATCGAAAATTAATCGGAGATGTTAAATCGTACGTTTCTGTTGTAGAATTACAAAAAAAAAGGATTACCACACATTCATTTGTTGGTTATATTGAAAGATAATACAAAATTATTAACACCCGAAAGTGTGGATCGTTATATTTCAGCAGAAATTCCTGATGAAGATGTAAATACAAAATTGTATAGAATAATAATGCAAAATAATATTCATGGACCCTGTGGAGACTGGTGTTTGATTGATGGAAAACGTTCAAAACATTTTTCAAAAAATTTACAAGAAACAACAATGGCAGATAATAGTTATGTACAGTATCGCAGATCAAATACAGGAAAACGTATGAAAGACCAAATAGATATAATGTGGACAATCGTTATGTTGTTCCATATTGTCAAAAACTTTCACAATTATTCAATTGTCACATAAATGTTGAAGTTCGCAGAAAAAACTGAAGTTTCTATTAGAACCAATTTTTGGTTCCAAAGGAGCTGCAACAAAAAGGAACCTCTCTTGCTGAAAAGGAACCCAAAATTATAAATGGTTTCTAAATGAACCCAAGTGTGGATTCAAAAGGTTCTAATGAGCCTTTTTCTCACTTCTGCTTTGACTCACTTCAAGGATTGCACAAGTTAATGATGCACATTATGCTTTATAATTGGAATTAAATAATATTGCACTGGAAAATATTTAATGAAGAAACTAAAATCATATACATTTGTCATTCTTGAAAGGAAGATATCGCACTTGAAATGTGACAGTTTTTAAGGTTATGTTGCAAATCCGAAGTTTTCCACTGCGCATGCCCAAACAGCGCGGGACTATTCGAAATGATATAATATACACTTGCAATATTAGGTTCATATAAAATTTTTTCAAGAAGCTAGGTATTTCTATAATTCAATTTAATTTGTTTTAAAGAAGAATGAAAAAATTTTGTTAACATTTATCTGTATGACTGTTCAAAGTATTTATTGATTTCAAATAGGCCCGCGCTTCTCGGCACATGCGCAGTTAAAAACGTCGGCAACCGCCGATGGCCATCCATCGGATATGAACAAACTAAAAAGGAACCCTAAATAAGAGTTCCTTTAGAGCCTAAGTTCTAAATGATCCCAAGTTTCACTTGAGCCGCAGCATTAATGATCCCTCAGTTTTTTCTGTGTTGTTTCAAGCATAAAGTCAGTTAAATATTTATATAAATACATTTACAAAGGACATTATGCAGCTTCAATAATTATCACAAACAATAATGGCGAAACTGCTATTAATCATGATGAAATAAGTCATTATGAGGAGAATAGGTGTGTAGGTCCAGTTCAAGCTGTATGGAGAATTTTAAGTAAACCATTATCAAAAAAAAGTCACAGCATTAATCGATTGCCTACACATTTACCTCATGAACAGAATGTTATTATTCATGCAGGAGATGTTCATAATAATCAAGTTTCGTTTAATTTCGAAAAAAATAATTATTGGATTATTTCGATTTAAATTCACGTGATCCTGAAGCGAATCAATATTATTATACAGAAATACCTGAGCACTATACTTGGAATAAAAAAACACTTCAATGAAAAAACTAAAGCGTATAGAAAAAACAATGGGAATAATGTATTCGGTTAATCCATGTCAGCTAGAGTTATTTCATCGAAGATCACTGTTACTAACAGTAAAAGGTACAACATCATTTGAATCAATGAAAAAAGTAAATGGAGTAAATCATGAAACGTTCACTTCAGCCTGTTTAGCATTAGGACTAATTGATGATGATACTGAATGGAAAAGAGCAATTGAAGAAGGTATTGTGTGGATGATGCCTCAAACACTTCGTCGGTTATTTATTAGAATTTTGATTCATTGTCGACCAATACATCCAGATGAACTTTGGGATGAATTCAAGGAACAAATGTCAGAAGATTATAGAAGAAATCATGCAAATATTGATGCAGAAAATAAGGCTTATAGAAGTATAAAAACATTGCTAGCTGAAGAAGGATTTCAGTTAACTGATTTTACAGGATTAGTTGATAAAGAAGATAAAGATAATGTTATTTACACGGAAAACGATGTAAATTTGCATGAAGAAATTAATTGCACGAGAAAAGTATCATAAATTAAATTTCAGGCAGAAGAATGTTATTGATTCTGCATTAAAAGCAGTTGATGATTATAGTGGAAAATACTGCAAATGTATATACATTGATGGGCCTGGAGGGTCAGGCAAAACTTTTGTATACACAACCCTTTGGCATTTATTAAGAAGCAAAGGAAAAAAAGTTTGTAATATGGCATTTACAGGAATCGCTGCTACTTTACTTCCAATGGGAAAAACAGTTCATAAAGTTTTTAGTTTATCAGCCCCACTATACAGTGATTCATCATCTATTGTTACGTCGTAACATAAGGTTGAAATCAAGCGAGCATTGTCATGCAAGTTTGAACGCGTCGAATTCGCGCGAGTTCGACCGGAATGTAGATGGGAGCGGACGAGAGTACGAGTGGAAGGATGGGTGTATGCGCGAGAACGGCGTTTGGCTCGGCGCAGTGGTCACTTGGCTCTTATCGATCGGTCCGTAGAGAGCTCTCGCGCGTCCGTTCGTTATTGTACGCAGTTCGTGCGTTTTATTTTCCACTTTCCACGAGTGAAAGCGGGATTTCCATCGACTCAGCGCGATCGGAGACTCCCTAGCGAGTCAAAATAAAATCCAATCGACCACGTGCGCGACTCCAACGCCGGTTTTCTCGGGTTTTCGGTTTCATGGGGTGATCAAAATGTCTTCTTGTCACGATTCCCCTTTGGATGTTCTCAATTGCAAATTTTTCTGATTCAATAAATGGGTTTTTATGCCGTAACAGGCTTTTTTCCCCGAAATCTGTGTTCCTTTTTTAACCTCAACTATTCGAAACATTTTTAAGGAAAATTAAACTAGATTGTCAAGCCACCTAAGGCAAGGCAAGTTCAAAACAAAACATGGTGCCTCCTGTGAGGTATGAATTTCATGCCTCATCCTTCGTTGTGTGTGAAAGTTCGTGAAGGTGCGGAATTCGTTGGCGTCTCGCGCGTGTCGGGGTCTACGGGACTCGCGCCAGGGCAAGCGCTGCATTCCTGTGCAGCCACTGCGCACGCAGCTCAACACCGCCGGCGAGCGGAACCTTTGCCATTCACGCGCCACACGGTTTCGAGACTCGTCGAAGAGAACAGCTTTCATCTCAAGAAAATCATTTGCCATGTCGCTCCCACAAAGGATCTTCTCGTCATCCAGTTGGCCGCTGCACTGAGGTTCCAGAGGAAGGTTTAAGATAAGTGATTTCTTATTTCTTAAGTGTTTTTTAGTGCTTTTCAGTGGTCATTTTTCGCGATTATTTCCGGTTGTTAATTTTCCTAGTTTCCGGCAACGGGCCGGCCCACGTGGCCTTTTCAAGTTTTGAATACGCGCAAGCTTTTGATGGACAGAATTTTCAAACAATTAATTTACAATGTCGGGATTTCTTTTTGAAAGTTTATTAATCATGGTCCGCCGCGTGTGATATTTGTGTTTTTTCATTAATTTCACGCGTAAATTCAACATCAGCCTTGTTGATCGGTATTGTTCAAGCTTTTACGAATCATGCAGATGGAATAATTCCCGGTTCATTTTAATTGAATTTCAACTAATTAGTTCGCGAATAGAATTAACGAATTTAATTCCGAATTTCCTTATTTCTAGACATTCAAATTTAATAGCCGTACATCCGAAACTTTTTCGAAAACTTTTTCTTTGCTTAACTCATAATTCTTAAAAGGTCCGTGGGAATTAGGACACATTTTATGACATGTATTGTTTTCTCTGTGTGCGCTGCGACCACCCGAAGCAACCACGTTAGGTCACTCTCGTAATTTATTTATTTATTGATAAGTTACAATAATGATTTATAATTGGAATTGATCATTTATAATATTGTTTAATAATTTATTTATTGCTGATAATTTATTTATTCGACAAAATGGAAATTTTGGAAGAGAGATAAGTATATTTCTGGTTTTTTATTGGCAACAATAAAATCAAGTAGATTCGCGCTCGATTGATAGGTGTGTCGCGAAATTCTCACATTGCTTGGGCGGAAGTGCGGGTTCGCCCACGTGGCTCATGATAGAATTCATGCGAAGCGATCTATTTCCATTATAAATAGTAGTTCCGGGAATTGATAATCATGACTTTTGCGTGGGGATACTTGTCACGGTACTGCTGAAGCCTTCGTGATTTTATTTTCAAAAAATTCCTTTTTTGTCTAGAAAGGCTTTGCGCTCGAAAACGCTTTTCTTTGTTCTCACGGTTCTCGTCATAAAGTTTGATTCGGTTATATTGCTTTGAGAATGGTAACGAGAACGTGAATATTACCGAGAATATAAACGGCGGATAATTTCGCTGAGAATTTATGAGAACGATTCAAAGTCAACCTAACCTCAAACTTCAACTGAATTTTTGATGAATGGGCGGTAAATTCGAATTTAGATAGTTAATTTTTTAATATTAATGGTTTAATGTTTTAATTAATTAATATTTTATATTTTTTAATTGATGTTTTAATTGATATTTTATATTGATGTTTTAATATTTTAATTTTATGTAAACAACGTAAACAATCAAAATTGTTAAAATTCACAAATTCTCGAATTCTTCTAAAAATTCTTTCAGAATCTCATAAATTCGTTCATATTCTTCGTGATTTAACCCGAATTTAAATTCTCGAGAATTTAAGAATTCTATCTCGTACAATCGCGACAACCTCAATCATACACGTCTTTTTAGAAATTATTAATTATTTTTAACAAAATGGAAGGGAAAAAACGTGTCGCTTTAATCGTGCAAAAGGGGGTTTCGCTAGAAGGGGCAATTGCGGAATTACAGGTGTATCTCGACAATCCCGCGTGCAATTATACCAACGCTCAATTGCGATTAACCGACATCACTAGTCTTTTCAAAGAGTATTCGAAATTAATTGACGAGCTGGCCGCGCTCAAACCTGATCATCCGAATGTCAATGCATTTTCGGGAATACGTACAAATTACTATGACGTCGCGACTTGTGTAACTGAAAAACCAACCGCGACACCGATTGCTAGTTCGACTTTGAATCATAGTAATATCACGATTTCCGAAAGACAGGACAGACCAAAATTACCGGTGATTCAGATTCCTAAGTTCAATGGGGAACATGACAAGTGGGTCGCGTGGAAGCACAGCTTCGAAGCTCTCGTTCACACGCGTACAGATTTGAGTAATTATGTCAAACACACTCAACTAGCTAATTCACTTTCCGGTTCAGCTGAAAATAAAATCATCGCGTTTCCTCCTAGCCAGGAAAATTACACAAAGGCGTGGGACTCGTTATGCGAATCGTATGATCAAAAACGCATAATAGTTGCAGAGCATATCGATGCCATTCAAGATCTACCGTTTCTGTCTAAAGCGAATCCCGATGAGCTCTCTTTGCTCATTGACAAAACCAAACAGCATATCAGTATGCTTCGGGAAGTTAAAATCGAGCTTAACGATTTTAGCGAGCAAATGATTATCCGAATCCTGGAGAGACGTCTTCCTCCAGGAATTCTGGCCAAATGGCAGGATAAACTAGACGGTAATGAGCTTCCGACGCTGAATGAGTTGTACAAATTCATCCAGTCAACCGTTTTCAAACTTCGCTCTTTGGATAGGGTTGCTTCGAGTGGCCGTGGGGCGATAGGAAAAAGGGGGGGTGACAGACTCTTCCAGCCTTCTCCGAAGGTCAGAAAGGTCGAGGGAAGGTCGCTAGTGACTTCTCCCTCGTCAATCACAAACTCCACTTGCATCCAGTGCAAGCGAGAACATCGCCTATACCAATGCCCCGTTTTTAACAAACTTAAAATCGCGGATCGTTCGATTGTGGTTAAAAATCACAAACTCTGTCGTAACTGTCTAAGCGCACACGCGTTTCCGTGTCCAAGCAAACAACGCTGCAGGAAATGCAATAGGGATCACCACACTTTGCTACATTTTGAAAAAGCTTCCAAAATTGGCAAATCAGACGGTTTTCAGAAGAAAGGAGATTCGAAAGGTTCAAATCTTCCCGCTCCTCAAGCATGACTAAGCAGTCACACTTTAGCTTCGGGGGCTTTTCCATCAGACTCTCAGCTCATGACTACCGCTGTTTTGAAAATTCGAAACAATCGAGGAAATGATTTGATGGCTAGGGCATTGTTAGATTCTTGCTCAACGGTTAATTTAATTACAGAAAAATTTGCAAAATCGTTAAAGTTCACTAAACAAACTTGTTCAATCAACATTGGAGCAGTTAACGATTTATACACTGTATCCAACGAGTATATTAAGGCCACTTTTCAATCAATTCACAGCAATTTTAAACGAGAACTGAATTTTTTAATAGTACCTAAAATCGCAGATCTTGTGCCTAATGAAACATTTCCTCGAAACTTGTTCAACATTCCAAAAAATCTACAACTTGCGGATCCACAGTTTCATGTGCCTAAGTCGGTGGACATTTTGTTAGCAGCAGGTGTAACACTTTCAATGTTTTCGATAGGTCAAATTAAGCTTCAACATCAGAACTCTAAAATCATTCTGCAAAAAACTACTCTAGGTTGGATTGTGGCAGGCGGATCGGATTTTCTTTCAACATCGGCAAAGGGTTCTTGCAACGTTGTAAAAATAGACAAACTTCTCGAACGTTTTTGGGCAATTGAGGATTTTGATCATGAGCCGGTTAAATCTCGCGATGAAGTTTCGTGTGAACAGCATTATGTAGAGCACACCCAACGGGATAAGGGTGGGAGATATCTCGTACGACTTCCTTTTCGAGACAGTAAATTTCAGTTGGGTGAATCTAGAGGTCAGGCCCTAAAACGATTCTACGGGCTTGAGAAAAAGGTCGATTCCGATCCGCATTTGAAAACCGAGTATCATAAAAATCTTAATGAATACATTACCCTAAATCATATGACGCTTTGTGACGAAACGAAGGAAGGATGTTATCTTCCCCATCATGCCGTAATAAAAACATCTAGTGAAACTACTAAGGTCAGAGTAGTATTCGATGCATCAGCGAAAACTTCGACAGGTATTTCACTTAATCAGGTTCTATTAGTCGGTCCTACTATTCAGAATACAATTTTTGAACAGGTTCTTCGATTCCGTACACATACATACGTGATCACAGCGGACATCGAGAAGATGTACAGGCAGGTTCTAGTTCACCCGGACGATAGAAATTTTCAGAAAGTTTTGTGGTACCATCAAGGTAAAATTAGAACTTTTCAATTAAATACAGTTACGTTTGGAACTGCCTGTGCGCCTTTTCTAGCAATCCGTACCTTACACCAACTTGTTCGCGATGAAGGTAAAGATTTCCCACTTGCAAGTAAAATTCTCTTACGAGATTTTTACGTTGATGACCTAGTTTCAGGCGCGAATTCCATCAAAGAAATTATTAGTATTCGCGACGAAATGATCGAATTACTGGCTCGGGGTGGCTTCATCATCAGGCAATGGGCTTCTAATCACCCTTCTATTCTTGACAACATCGAAAAGAAAATTTTCAACTTAGATTGTGTTAAATTGCTGTCGGAAATATCAAAAATCTTCGATCCTCTCGGACTTTTGGGGCCGGTGGGACTCTACGCCAAAGTCTTGATACAGGACTGTTGGAAAGCTCAAATCAAGTGGGACGAGTCGCTTCCTCAAGATATCCATACCAAATGGAAGGCATTTACTGATCAACTCTCGTGTTTGCAAAACTTTTCAATTCCGCGAAAATTCTTATGCGAAAATCCAATAGAAGTCGAAATTCATGGTTTTTGCGATGCATGCCTTCATGGCTATGGAGCATGTCTCTATGTTAGATCTGTTGACGCGAAAGGTAGCATTACAGTTAACTTGATTTGCAGCAAATCCAGGGTGGCTCCATTAAGTGGTGTCACAATTCCTCGTTTAGAACTTTGCGCGGCATCAATTCTCAAAAAACTCTACGTCGAGTCAAAAGCTCAATTCGAAGTTCCAATCAAGAAAGTAACGTTCTGGTCAGACTCCACAATCGTCTTATGTTGGTTAAAGAAGCCTCCACATTTGCTGAGAACTTTCGAATCAAATAAGGTCGCTGATATCCAATCTCTAGGAAATCAAGTCGAATGGAGACATGTTAGATCGGAAGACAATCCTGCTGATTGTCTCTCTAGGGGACAACTTCCAGTCGATTTCATCAAAAATAAGCTTTGGACCACAGGACCTAGTTGGTTAGCTCAGCCTGAAAGGGATTGGCCTAGATTCGTCGAAATATCATCAGAAAGGGTGCCAGGGTTAAAAGAGGGTGTTTGCTTACTCAATTTAGTCACTTGCAATTATATATATTCTCGAGTCTCATCATTCAAACGTCTTACAAGACTAGTAGCTTATTTTTTGCGTTGGAAAAATTTAAAATCTCAAAGAAATCGTCCACTCTCATGTCAAGAAATAGTCGAGGCTGAACGTCGCTTGGTGGCGATGATACAACGCGAAAGATTCCCAGCGGAGATCAAACTTCTCGCAACCGCTCGAGAAGCAGCTACCGGTGAAATTACAGCTTCATATCGAAAACCCACCAAGTTCGACGAGCTGAATCCCTTTCTTGACGAATACGATCTCATTCGAGTGGGGGGTCGTTTGAAAAAGTCACAATTAATCTACAATCAAAAACACCCTCTCTTATTGCCTAGCAAACACCCGATTACTGATCTCATCATCCGTGAATGTCATGAGGATAATAAGCACTTGGGTATTCAGTCGACGTTGTATGCTCTTAGAGAAAAATTCTGGATTTTGAACGGTAAAAATCAAATAAGAAAAATCGTTCATCACTGTGTCGAATGTATTCGACAACGACCCGAGACAATGCAGGCTCAAATGGCAGTCTTGCCCGAGGTCAGGGTCACAGAAGCGCCAGTCTTCAGTCGTACAGGGATAGATTTTTTCGGACCAATTCTCATTAAGGAAAAGAAGGATCGCAATAGGATCTTTATCAAAAGTTATGGTTGCGTTTTTATCTGCATGGTACCCAAGGCGGTGCACATCGAACTTGCAACCGACCTTTCCACAGAAGGTTTTTTGGCGGCGTTACGTAGATTTATCAGCCGGAGAGGTGTTCCAGAACACATATATTCGGACAATGGTACAAACTTCGTAGGGGCCAATAAGGAACTTCGCGAAATCTATGATTTACTTGATACAGCAGAATTCAAGCATGCGATAGGATCCTTTGCATTATCCAAAAGAATTGAGTGGCATTTTAACCCACCTTTATCCCCTCATTTCGGTGGTCTTTGGGAAGCAGCTGTAAAGAGTTTCAAGCATCACTTGAAACGGGTATTGAAAAATCAAAAACTCACTTATGAACAACTTAACACTTTGTTAATCGAAATCGAAGCAATATTAAATTCTCGACCTCTATACGCGCTTTCAGCTGATCCCAATGATCCCTTAGCTATCACTCCTGCTCACTTATTGATAGGTCGACCTTTCAATTTCTTACCCGAGAAACATCTTGTTTCAGTGCCTGACAATCGACTATCGACGTACAACTTCATCACGAAGGCTCGTCAGGATTTCTGGAGCAAATGGTACAAGAACTACCTTAACGAGTTGCAAACTCGCCAGAAATGGCACAAATCAACCGAGGAACTAAAAGTTGGTTCAGTCGTCATTTTAATGGAGGACAGTGTTGGATGTGCACGCTGGCCACTGGGAGTGATCATCGAGATGTATCCTGGGAGCGACGGCATCGCCCGTGTGGCAAGGATCAAGACTGCGAGCGGTAGCTATAAGCGTAATATCACTCGACTGTGTCTTTTACCGACCGCGTAAAAGACACAGCCGGGTAAAGGTCCAAGCGTCAAAGGACCAACTTAGAATAGTATAGGAGAGTCTAGAGTAGGATCTGACCGGGCGAGTTAAAATAAACTCATTGTACATATTGTAAATAAGTTCCATCTCGTTAAAGTTTCAAATATTTGATAAGGACACCATCCAGTTGGTTGTCAAATTAGACTAAGCGTTACTTTGTTGTGATCAAACTCACCCAATCATCGGATCAGTTCCTCCAAAGGAAACTGACCTCATTATTATTACATTAATCATCGTTCTTTGTTCTTGTTGTTTATCGGTCTGTATCGATAGTAGTTTTAAGGAAATGCATTTACTTTCTTCGTACGGATTATAATCATATTCGATTCTGCTTCACTTTGTTGAATGTAATTCTACCAACTTCGCAGCGTTTGCCGGGAGTATGTTACGTCGTAACATAAGGTTGAAATCTAGCGAGCATTGTCATGCAAGTTTGAACGCGTCGAATTCGCGCGAGTTCGACCGGAATGTAGATGGGAGCGGGCGAGAGTACGAGTGGAAGGATGGGTGTATGCGCGAGAACGGCGTTTGGCTCGGCGCAGTGGTCACTTGGCTCTTATCGATCGGTCCGTAGAGAGCTCTCGCGCGTCCGTTCGTTATTGTACGCAGTTCGTGCGTTTTATTTTCCACTTTCCACGAGTGAAAGCTGGAGTCCAATCGACTCAGCGCGATTGGAGGTTCCGTCCGCGAACCGACAAATTTATTGATCCCCTTTCCATCTGTGAAAGCGGGATTTCGATCGACTCAGCGCGATCGGAGACTCCCTAGCGAGTCAAAATAAAATCCAATCGACCACGTGCGCGACGCCAATGCCGGTTTTCTCGGGTTTTCGGTTTCATGGGGTGATCAAAATGTCTTCTTGTCACGATTCCCCTTTGGATGTTCTCAATTGCAAATTTTTCTGATTCAATAAATGGGTTTTTATGCCGTAACAGGCTTTTTCCCCCGAAATCTGTGTTCCTTTTTTAACCTCAACTATTCGAAACATTTTTAAGGAAAATTAAACTAGATTGTCAAGCCACCTAAGGCAAGGCAAGTTCAAAACAAAACATCTATCAAGGTTCAATCTAAAGAAGGCCTGTATCTTAAAGATATTGATGTATTCATTTGGGATGAAGCACCTATAGCTCCGAAGTATGCATTAGAAATTATGGACAGAACACTAAGAGATGTCACAATATCAAATGTTATATTTGAAGGTAAGATAGTTATTTTAGGACGTGATTTTAGACAAGTATTGCCAATAAAAGAACGAGGTATAATATCAGAAATTATTAATTAATCAATAAAGAATAGTAAATTATGGAAACATTTTGAAAAATTCACATTGACAGAAAACATGAGAGCTTTGCCAGAGGAATCTGAATTTGCTGATTTATTATTGAAAATTGGCAACGGTGAAATGAATGATACAAATGATTTCATTGAATTACCAGAAAGAGTGATTGCAGAAAGAAATGCAGACATAGTTTAAAATACGTACGGAGCCCTTATTAAAGATAAAAAATGTGATAAGGTGTCATCACGTGCCATTTTATCTGCTAAAAATGTTGATGTAGAAGAAATTAATAAAATAGTAGCAGAATTATTGAATAATGATAGAGAGAAAATATCCCAGGCGGAAATATTATATATATAGTTTATATATAGTGTGAAGTATTATATATAATATTCATTTGTTTTAAACATTTTTTATATAAAACAAATGAATATTATATATAATACTTCACACTGTATATAAACTATATATAATATTTCCGTCTGGGATATAAATAAAGTATTGACTGCACTGAAAATAGTTTTAATGGCAATGTTCATGAAGTGATTTTACCAGAATATTTAAACACTTTAGTACCACCTGGTTTACCACCCCATGAATTGCGTTTGACAATTTACTCTATGGTAATGCTTATAAGAAATCTTAGCATAAATGAAGGATTATGCAATGGAACGAGATTATTAGTTCTAGATTTGTCAACCAATGTAATTAAATGTAAAATATTAACAGGAGACAAGTGTGCACTTGGCGATGCACGAAAAGGCGACCTCTGGCGGCCACTACACGAGACTGTAACAGCTGGCTCGTTCTAGAGTCAGATGTGATTTAGTTGAAATAATTTTTTTTATACCTTTTATTATTGAATTACGGCATTTAACGTTGTTTCCAGTCGGCTCTTGCATTTCTGAAAGTTTGAGGCCGATATTTTATGTATAAAAAAAGTTCGAACGTTCAAAAAATTTCGAGGTTCAAAAAAAAAAGTGACAATAGGCTCCCAGTTTTAATTTGTTCGGAAATAATTTTTAGTGAAGTTCCTACCCAAATGAAGTACTTTAACGTACTTTACTGTATTCTAATACATTTTCCAAAGATTCAGCTCGATATTTTATTCTTTAAAAAAGTTCTCAGGTTCAAAAAAAATAATCAGTGAACTGATAAAGTGAGGTCGGCAATATAGGTATTTCGCTGTGTTACATGCCCTTAAAATATTGAAAATTAAATAAATTACAATTTTTTCGTAAAATTCAATTTAAAAAAAAAATCGTGAATTTTTTCAACCTTGTTGAAGATACCAAAAATAGTTTAATTTTGCATAAATGATTCATATTGGCGCTTAAGTATACCTCTGAATTATTTTAAGACAATTGATCCAGTCATTGCGGAATGGTACAAGATCAAAAAAAGTATTGGGTCAGATTGACCCAGAATGTTCTCCGTGATCGAAAAAATAGGTGTGTTCTCGCAGGGTTAAGCTCTATTAGTTTAGTTCGTATTCAAGTTGAGAAACTGGCAAAGTTGGGAATAATGAAATAGAATTTTGATCATTTGTCGACAAAATAGTAACATTTTTAATAAACATTGAAGTTCGTTTTTGACACTTTTAAAATATTAGATTAAAAACTGGAAATTTTTGATAAAAATTAAAGTTAATTTGCCATTGCACACTTTTTGAATTCAGACTACACATAATTTTAATTCTTGAAAATTTGTATGACACTATCTATCAAATTTGTAACACTTTTTACACCATTTTTAATCTCCTAAGTGAGTCCGAGGCCTATGGGGACGACGACTGACATTTGCGGCCGCTAGGGTCGCTAGTGCGCGTCGAGATACACAAGACGACGGTTCCAACGTCTGCTATTCGAAATATATCAGTCTTTCATAACGCAGCGTTGAGGTGAAAGCTTAAAGCACTATTTTGGAAATGCCAGGTATGCATGTGGCATTTGGGTGTGAAAAAAGAAGCAATTCACTTTCTAAATAACAAAAAACTATGGAAACTGTAAATACCCAGTAAAAAAGAAAGTATTGATACGGATTGAATTGAAAAGACTAAGACACCCTGCAAATCCCGCTTTGCGACAATGACGCATTGGACCTATGTGTCAATGCATGTAAATTCGTGAAGACGGTATTTCAACTTTGAATCGCTCTATACGTACAAATACAGTGCAAAAGTCTAAAGACCGCGAATACACTTCAATGCGTCAGTACGCAAACGCTTCAACATTGGCCAATGCGTCTAAATTCGTGAGCGTATAATACACACTTGAATTCGCCCCAATGCGTCACGGCGAATTTCAGCAAGTGTTGATTTATACAATTTAATCCGCAACAGGAAAACCAACGTGCAGACATATAGAATTTATTGTAAATGTTTAGTAAATTATCTCGTGGCTCAGTGGCGGGCACCCTAGACTGATACATGAGGGATCGCTGTTTCAAGTCCCGACTGTTAGCAATAATTACTCGCGGTCTTTTTCAAACTGTAAAACCTTACAGGACTCTAGAGTGCGCTGGTGTGTTGGTGTGGAGACGGTGATGTGCGTTAAAAGAGCGTTGGAGCGTGCAGTTGTGCGAAGTCTAGCTACGGCTAATTATTCAGTTTTTGTACCAATAATAGTGTTTATTTCTTGCTCTTTATGCGAGTTCATCTCGCCTCATTGTATTTATATGTTGATAAACATATCCTATAATATTCAGCGGTGGGACACAATAGCTTCCGCTTGGAAAAATCGCGCAAGGATTTTTCACGCCTCATGGTCAAAATGTGACGCCATAAAGTGAGAACCTGTGTTTTATTGAAAATGATGGATGGTACGAGCAATAAATGATCGAATTTGCTCCCCAGGTGAACTGAACAAACTAGTGTACCCAAAACCTTCGAAATAAGTGTTCTACGTGATGGTTTTTCCAATTTCTTTGTTGCGCATTTCCTCCCCCTTTTTTTCAATCATGTGCTTCGTGGCATTTAGCCTTGAGAGAAATTCGAGTTGAGAGACTCATTGTGGAGACAAAGGAGAGAGAGCGCTCTGAAGTTGTACGTGAGTATATGCATTGGGAAATATCTCGATAGACGATGATTAAGAAACTTTAATGTGCGATATACATATAAAGCTTGTGCTAAAGTTCGATACTGTTGTGTGAATCCGTCACCACCTTCAATATAGTTTGGAATTTGACAGATGAAGAGGTTATATTGACCTTTGCTTTCATGTGCGAAAATTTGGTTGGTTATAGAGACAATCCGTCACCACCCTCTCAACATTCGGAATTCGTCTGATGGGTGAAGAGGTTATGTAAACCTTCGCGGTGAAGTGCGAAAATTATTCAGATGAGCGAATAAGTCCAGTAGCTTGGTTCGAAATTTGTTTGACAGTTAAAGAGGTTATCTAATAGTCAATCGAGAAGAAGCTGCATTTTTTGGACGAGTGGGAAATACGTTCCAGCGGATTCAGTTCCTAAATGAACGAGTCAACGTACGTCCTGACCTTGATCAACAACCGCCCGGAACTAATTATCACCAAAATAACAATTGAAACAACCTGCCACATGATCGAGTGCCACAAGGAGAACGAAACGAACCGACTTCAGTTGAACGATTGATGCAAATGATGATTGTTGAGAATCAACGTCGAGATGCCTTACTGGAACGATTGGTTGATCGAATTACCGCGCCAGCAACTGCAAACAGTAACGAAGGAGTACCCGAAGCCTTTCATGTAATGCCGGATTTGAGTAAAGGCATACAGAGTTTTGATGGCGAGAAAGGCAGCATTCAAGCGAAAGAGTGGCTGGATAATTTAAATTGTATGAAGCTACTTCACCAATGGCCTTCAGGATTCGTGTTCGAAGTAGCTAGGGGACATCTTAAGGCAGGAGCCTTGAACTGGTTTTGTCTCAACGCTTACAGATTGAAGACCTGGAAGGAATTTGAAGAAGCATTCACCAAAACATACATCAGTGCAGAAGGTCTAACCGTTAAATGGCGCCGGATGGCAGAGCGCAATCAACAAAAGGGTGAATCCTTGAATGTGTACTTCATGGATAAAGCAAGGCTTTGTCAAGAACTGGGCTTATCCCTCGAGGAAGCTGAAGAACAAGTTCTAATCGGTTTATGGTCCAGAGATTTATGCAATGCCCTGTCAGCTAAGAAGCATGAAGACTACGATGATCTCCTACACGACCTTGCTCGACAGGAACGTTTAAACTCACAACGCGGAGAAAGGATTAGAGGTTCTTTAGACATTTCTAAGGCAAAAAAGGAAGATGGATCAAAATCAACGGATTCTACCAAAAAGGATGATGGATCAAAACCAACCAATTTTACCCAAAAAAATGACCAGAATAATCCTAGAGAGTTTAAAGGACAAAACTTGAGTCGAGAACCGAAATCAAACCCAGACCGAAGACCACCACTACGAAATGATAAAGGTGAATTGAAATGCTACAACTGCTCAGCATTTGGACATATAACGAAGAACTGTCCTGAACCTCGGAGAAAAGAAGTTTGTGAACTCTGTCAAGCGACAGGTCATACTCGTAGACACTGTAGCAAATTGAAGTCGAATGGTGGAGAAGTACGACAGATAATGGGATCTAATGATGTTTCAGTAAAGAAATATTTTAAAACCGTATTCGTGAATGATCAGATTTGGAATGCTTTCATAGATCCAGGAAGCTCAGACGGTACGATAAAAGAATCAGCTGCAATCAATGGTGGTTATCCTATACTTCAGCGTCGTTCGGAATTGAAGAGTTGGGGTCCGGACAATTATCGAGTCGCATCCAATGGAATAGTGATTGCTCATATCACAGTTGACGGAGTAGAAGCAGATGGAGTCTGCCTTCGTGTAGTACCTGACAACACACAACCAACAGATGTATTCATTGGACGAACCTTTACGGAATTGCCTCATGTAGACTACAGGAAAACGGGTGATCAGCTTCTATTTACAGAAAATAAAGCAACACCATTTGCAAGCATGAAAATGAAAAATGCCGATACAAACTTAACTTTACAAGAAGATTTCACTCTATCTCGAAATTGCATTCAATTTATCAGAGTAATGGAATCGGATCAGGATTATCTACTTCCTTATATTAACTTTGGATATTCAGATAAGACTTTGAAGAAATTACCAGAGACTTGTCAAATCAGCTCATTGGATGTGTTTAAATCACTGAAAGAAAAAACACCAGTAACGTTGTCGGAAATCAATGTAGACGAGCAGGCTTGCAAGGAGGATGTAGAAGACCTCCAACGTACATTGAATTTATTCAGTGATACTATTTCCAGGAATTACGAAGAATTAGGCTGTACAGACCTCCTAAACATGGAAATTAGAGAAACACCAGGAAGTAAACCCTTCTTTTGTAAGCCAAACAGAGTCAGCGACTGGGAACGTGATAAGATAAGGGAGATTGTGAAATCCTTGAAAGATAATGGGTTGATGACGGAAACATCATCTCCATATGCGAGTCCTGTGCTTCTAGTAAAGAAAAAGAATGGAGAGCCAAGACTAGTGATCGATTACCGACGTTTAAATGCACAAACGGAAAGGATGAATTTTCCACTTCCTAACCTTGATGATCATTTAAGATTATTAAGTAACAGCAAGCTATTCATTACGTTAGATCTTGCTTATAGATATCTCCAGGTTCCATTAGATGAAGAAAGTCGAGCAAAAACAGCAATTATTACACCAGATGAGACAGGTGAGTTCACCCGGATGACATTAAGCTCATGCATCGAGTTTTGAGTCCACTGAGAGATAATGTCGTTCTGTTTTATCTTGACGACATATTGATTCCTGGCAGAGATTGGCCGGACCTCAAAGAAAGATTAACTAAAGTCCTAAGTGCGCTGCGTGAAGCAAGACTTACGATAAATCTCTCGAAATGCGCGTTTTTAATGAACAAGGTTCTTTACCTTGGCTATGAAATCTCTGGTGAGGGTATCCAACCAGGAGAGACCAAACTACGCGCGATTTTAGACTTTCCTACACCGGAAAACACGCAAGATGTACGGAGATTCCTAGGTATGGCTGGATTCTTCCGAAGGTTCATTGCTCGTTTTGCTGAGAAAGCTTTACCACTATACGAGTTACTAAAGAAGAATCAACCGTTTATTTGGAATGCAACAACCGATGCATGCTTTGCTAATCTAAAGAAATCATTGGGCAGTTATCCCATTCTACAACTATTTGACCCAACAAGGATTACGGAGCTTCATACAGATGCCAGTTCGAGAGGATTGGCAGGAATGCTTCTGCAACAAGCCGCTGATTCCAAGATGCACCCGGTGTACGCAATCAGCCGAAGGACGAGCGAAACAGAACGTTTTTATCATTCCAGTAAACTGGAATTGACGGCTATTGTGTGGGCAGTCGCGCGCTTAAGACCACTGCTAATCAACATTAAATTTACTATTGTTACGGATTGCCAGGCTCTCATCTATCTTAACGCACATCGAACAAGGAACCCACAAATTTCTCTATGGGTGTCTACTCAGCGAATACACATTCGAAATCGTGCATCGCCCTGGAATAAAACTTCCTCATGTCGACGCTATGAGCCGAGCTCCAGTTGAAAGTCCTGACGGCAGTCCAACGGAATTGTCAGTGTTTATGACTATAACCCTCGAAGATGAAATTACGATGTATCAATACGCAGATGACGAATTGAAACGTAAACGCGAAATTTTACAGAAACCAGAAGAAAGTCGAAACAGACGAGAGCAAGGTGAGACTAGCGGATATGTCCTACGTGAAGGAATTCTCTATAAAAAAACAGATAATAATATTCGTTATGTAGTACCGAAAGCTATGAGGAAGGGTTTTACAGTCCGAGTCCATAATCTGAGCGGCCATGGTGGTTTGGATCGAACACTAGCTAAGATGAGCCACCATTATTATTTCCCAAGAATGAGGAACTATGTGCGCCAACATATTCAAGCTTGTCTCCAATGGATGTTAAATAAAACTTCAGCAGGCCGACAACCAGGGGAGTTGCATCCGATTCTACCAGGAAAGCGACCCTTCGACGTAGTCCATGTCGATCATCTAGGACCCTTCGTTTCTGCCGGGAGAGGATATAAATACGTTCTGGTAATAGTCGATGACCTAACCAAGTATGTACGACTAGAAGGTACAAAGAGTACTAAGACGAAGGAAGTTATCCAAGCAATGGAAGACCTAGTTTTGGATGTTGGGGCACCTAACCAGCTCATCACGGATCGAGGTAGTTGTTTTACCTCTGGAGAGTTCGCTGAATTTTGCCTAAAGCATGGAATTCGTCATTCTTTGAATTCACCAAGGCTCGCACAGGTGAATGGTCTAGTGGAACGAGTCAATGAGACTCTAATTCCCGTTCTATAATCAAGTATCTACGAGAGAGACAACAAAGACTGGACAAAACAGCTTAAACGAATTACACAAGATTTGAATGAGTCCTTCAACAAATCGACCAACAAGAGCGCATTTGAACTTCTCTACGGATACTTTCCTAGACATGACGAGGGGACAGTAAGAGAATTAAATGGAAAAGAAGAATACGTCCTACCAGAAACTTTACAGGAAAAGGCGAGACAGAAGATTGCAGAAGCTCAATCCAAGTATAAAATTTACTACGATAAAAATCGACGGTTAAATGTTCGCTTCAACGTAGGAGAGATTGTGTTTATGAGAGTAGCCCCAGTTTCAACTGGTGATTCAACGAAACTACAATCCAAATACAGGGGACCTCTTGTAGTTCATAAGATTTTGCCTAATGACACATATGGTGTATCAGACCTAAGAACTGATAAAGCTGTTCGGCGATATGCGAGCACTGCCCATGTAAGCCAGCTAAAGTTATGGAAATCAATGAGAGATGAGTCACCTTGTGAGAATTCATGTATAAATGAATCTGATGAGAGCGAAGCGGAGGTCATCAACGAATCTGTGAACGAGAATCAGCAGATCGACACGGGAAGAAGAACGAAGAAATCAACACGAGAAGAATTAAATAAAAGTAGAGACAATTTAAGTTCAAGTAGTGACAACAGTGAAGCGTCCGCGCGTCCTAAAAAAAATGTTCGAAAACCAGCGCGTTTCCAAGATTTCATCATATAACCTGGCAGCACGCCTCGAGGGCGAGTCGTATTAGCGTGGCCGAATGTTAGCAATAATTACTCGCGGTCTTTTTCAAACTGTAAAACCTTACAGGACTCTAGAGTGCGCTGGTGTGTTGGTGTGGAGACGATGATGTGCGTTAAAAGAGCGTTGGATCGTGCGGTTCACAATGGGCCAGGATCGCACTTTTTTGGCCAAAAGTTGAGGTTTGAACTTGAATCAATTGAATATATTTTCGACTTTCAGACACCTCGAAGTATCTGTATTTGGAGTTTCTTATCAATCAGATGCCCTGTGTTTCTTTGAGAAATAGTCAAAGTCGAAAAATGGAACTCGGTTTTCTATACTTGGTGACTAAGAAGAAGGAATACAATTTTATGATATTTATCGAAAAGCGAAGAATCTACAAAACTCGTCTAAAATTTTTGAATTCAGATGTTTTATTCACAAAATATTTGATTTTTCCCCGTAACGCCTGTTGCCGAAACTTCATTCCCCGGCATTCCCCTTCACATCTAAAAAAGTAGGGTATCAGCGGGTTCCTTGGGATGTCTACTTTGACGCAAGGGTGCTCACTTTTACTCGAATTCATATCCTGCTGAAGAAACCACGAATAACTGCGAGCTCACGCATGGAGTCGTCCACGCGTAACAGCGCACGGCGCAGCAAATTCTCACATACACTAGAGTCCCGCTATACTGGCCGTTTCGGGGGTACACTCGAAGGCCTTCACACTGTTTCGGGACTCTCCAAACCGTCCTTCTTATCCTTCTTGCTTGTGGCTTCTTATAGCGCCGAATCGTAAACATCGCAACTCCGCTGACCTTGCAAGCGCCTCTCTCTCGCAGGACTCTAGTGTATAATATATATTTGGAATTTCGTCTCTTCGACTACGGCTGGATTTTCCCAGCGTCTTTTCTGAAATATATATTGAACGAGATCCCAATGGATAGATTCATCTGGTTTTTCTCCTCAAAAGATACTAGATTATCGTAATACCCTGAGTGTAATTTTTTTAGAAACTGAAAGCCGCACGGGGCTTATAGTTTCTTGCCGTCCGCTTTTCGGCCTCATTTCCATTTATTGATAAATGAATATTTATTAATTTTTCAATATGACAACATTCCCAAAACGTGAGATTTTGGAAAAAATTCCAAATGATGAAGCAAGAGATACTGATGTTCAGTATACCTTGAATAAATTGAATATTGATGGACAAAAAGTAAAAACAAAAAATATTTGTTCAATCTACAAAAAAATGAAAAAAATGTGAAAAAAATTATATCAAAATTGTAAAGAAAATAAAAAAAATAGGGGTCTCTAAAGGCCTGTAACCTCCCCGTGGTAGACCCTGGTAACTGCAATTATATTACATTTTGTAGGCGAATGACAGGCACGTTCATGCAATTATGAACGAATTTTTTTCTTCTTGATTTCTATTTTAAAGATTTCTATACTTCCACCATTTAGATGGATTAATAATCACATATCAAGGAAAAAACAAAACAAAAAATTGTTGTCCACTTTTCGTGGATTGAGTGGCTAGAAGTCGAAAAACACATCAAAATCTACAAGAATTAAATCTGAGGATACTTATATATGGTTTCTCGGGGTGCTGATTCCGAATCTGCCTTCAGAATTTCAAAAAACAGAATGACAATTCCAATATGGCGGTCAAGTATTTGAAAAAATCGTTAAATTTACATGAAACGTGGCATCCAGGGGTTTTTGAGGGCGCTGACTCCAAATTTGACGTTAGAATTCCAAAAAACAAAATGGCCGATTCGATATATAATGTTTTGAAATACTCATCCGCCATATTCGATTCGCCATTTTGTTTTTAAAAATGATGACTCCAGATTTGGAATCATCACCCTCGAAAACCCCTAGATACCAATTTTTAAGTATATTTAATGATTTTTTGAAATACTTGTCCACCAAATTGGAACCGCCATTTTGTTTTTTGAAATTTTGACGCCAGATTCGGAATCAGCGCCCTCGCAAACCCCTAAATACCGCGTTTGAAGCAGATTCAATAATATTTTGAAATACTCGTCCGCCATATTGGATCCGCCATTATGAATTTGTAATTTTTGACATCAAATTTGAAATGAGCGTCCCCAAAAACCCCAATATACCAAGTTTTAGATGAATTCGACCTAAAATCGAATTTTGGCCACTTTTTGTGGTTCCTGGTCCACTGTGCGGTTGTGCGAAGTCTAGCTACGGCTAATTATTCAGTTTTTGTACCAATAATAGTGTTTATTTCTTGCTCTTTATGCGAGTTCATCTCGCCTCATTATATTTATATGTTAATAAACATATCTTATAACACGACGCATGCACTTTTTATTAATTTTTTTTGATTGACCTTGACCACGCATTCATATGAATTCACACGCATTTAATTCACGCTGTCTCAATTCATCTAAATGCGTCTCAATGTGTTTGAACGAATCAGAAAACGGGATTCACACGCATTACAAAAATGGTCATTCGCCCTAATCCGTACCAATTCTTTCTTTTTTGCTGGGTAATGCCTTGTGCCCGCGTACAAGGTATAGCTCCACTCACGGTGCTGCCTCCTAAGCTGAGCTTGACGAATCGCCGTCCCCATACGTAATACTTATATACGTACAGTCATACTAAGTTTACATAGAAATGTTATGCATAAACATATCCAATTTTGCGTTTATTGATCTGTAGAGTAATTCCAATTTTATATCACTCATTCTACCTCTTATTTTGCACTAATTTGTTTCAAAGAAAAATTTCCTGATTTCTTAATTAGTATATTTATTATTATTTGCAACTATTATTTTTTAATATGTACCTGAATGATATTTTAGAACTTAATTAAGCAAATGAATTTTAGTTTGCCAGACGCTTTAAGCTCGATCCCTCTAGGTTTTCGCACTTCGCGTGCTCGTTATTGCGCGCTTCGCGGGCTATTAGTAAGTTTCATCGTTATGGCCTGATTTTCGTTCAATTATGTCAGTTTTACATACAAAGAAGAACTAATTTACTTTAGGTTCTGCCGACCTTAAGGAACACATTCTCATCAAAACACTCGCTATTCGCCCTCGATGTTCCGTTTAAAAATTATGTAAACCTCGCGCTCCACGTTATGATAATCTTGTAGAACGTGCAAAAAGAAACATTTTTCTCTTCTTGACATTTTTTCGTATCGTGCGTTGTTTGGCTGAAAATGTTAATTTTCGTTTCTAGTTTTGGATTTTGAAAATGCTTTAACTCTGTAAATTTTCATTTTATCGAAAAATGTCATTCGAAATAAATAGTTAGCATTTTTGACAACTATGGATAGCCGTCCATAGAGCTCCTTAATTTTCAGAAAAATGGTCTAAAAATTTTGAAAATGCTCGGACTTTTTGAATTTCCGTCCGAAATAGCTGGTTAACGAACTCGATTTTTCTTTTTGGACCCTGAAACTGTGTGCGAACGCACAATCCAATCCGATCATTCTTTCAAAAATTATCCGGTATACAGGCGAAGACGTCAACGACGACGACGACAAACAGACAGACACCAACCTAAAAACTATTTTTTCTCATTCAGGGGGTCTCAAAACGTCGACATTTGAGGGAATCCACGAAAGTCATTTTTCACATAAAATCAATACCTTCTCATTATGATGAGCATGTAATAATAAATTATTTTTTGTGCGATAAAAATTGGAATTTTCGATTTTTTCAAAGAAATTCAAAAAGTTGCCATGACATTCTTGTAGGGCTTTCAAAAAGTAACGTTTTTCGTCTCTTAACTTTTTTTCATATTGTGCTTTGTTTCGCTCAAAATGTAAATTTTCGTTTTTCGGGGGTGGATTTTGAAAATTCTATAACTCTGACAATTTTCTTTTTATCGAAAAAAGTCGTAGGGGTAAATTGTTTGAATTTCTGAGTACTATGGACAGCCGTCCATGGAATTTCTGAATTTTTAAAAAAATGGTATAAACATTTTTGAAAAAGTTCTAACTTTATGAGTTTTCATCGAAAATAGCTGGTTAACGAACTCGATATGTCTTTTTGGTCCCACAAACGGTGTGCCCAAGCACAATCCAATGTGATTAGTCTTTCGAAAGTTATCCGGTATACAGACGACGACGACAACGACGACAGACAGACAGACACCGAGGTAAAAACTATTTTTTTATGACACATGCATGATTTCAGCCTTTTTCGACGCCTATGAAGCGGGGCTAATGCTCTACTTTTAACTCCCTAGGGACTGAAAACTGACGTCAAAGATGAATAATGAAAATTATGCATCTATGAGCTCGCATTTTATGATTATTAGCCCACTCACGGTAAAAACTGAGAGGAAATTTTGGTTGCAGATAATAGAATTTTGTGGTTATTTATGGAAAGTTAGCATATATACCTGTAGAATTACCATAAATTACGGAAATTTTTCATACATTTCCGGAAATTTATGAAAATTTAAAAAAATGAATTTTGGGTATTCCATGGTAAGTTACAATATTTACCTGTAAGATTACCTTAAATTACCGAAATTTTTCATAAATTTCCGGAAATTTATGGAAAATTTTAAAAATGAATTTTGCGTATTCCATGGTAAGTTACCATATTTACCTGTAAAATAACCATGAATTACTGAAATTTTTCATAAATTTCCGGAAATTTATGGAAATTTTTAAAAATAAATTTTGGGTAAGTTACCATATTTACCCGTAAAATTACCACAAATGACCGAAATTTTTAATAAATTTCCGGAAATTTATGGAAATTTTGAAAAATGAATGTTGGGTATTCCATGGTAAGTTACCATATTTACCTGTAAAATTACTATAAATTACCGAAATTTTTCATAAATTTCCGGTAATTTATGGAAATTTTTAAAAATGAATTTTGGGTAATCTATGATAAGTTACCATAAATCACCTCTAAAATTACCATAGATTAGGTTAACATTAATTTCATGCTTTATTATACAAAATCTAATATGGACTGAAATGATGACTGTATTTTGAGAAATATCTGAAATCATTTATTTGTTATAAAAAATGTCGTATGTGCCAAGGGGGAGAGGCACTTTTTTGACTTGTACTGAAAAAATACAATCGTCGAAAAATCACCTCTTCTCCCCCTAGGTGCATAAAATACTATTTCTGACTCAGGGGGTCTCGAAACGTCGACATTTAATGAAATCCACGAAAGTCATTTTTCACATAAAATCAATACCTTCTCATTATGGTGAGAATGTAAAAACAAAAATTGCATCATTTATCCAAATTTATAAATCGCGCCAAAGCAGGTCGCAGCAGTATGCAGATGCATCTTCACTATAGTCTATAGCGCGCCGAGACCGAGAGATCCGTTTTTCCTCTAGCCACCAAGCGTATTGCGTATGTGCCAGTTCTACTCTCAGACCTCTCATAGCATTTTCGGCTATTCGTTTGAAAGAATGTTGACGTATTAAGCGTTATTCGCACATTAATTCACTATTTTTTTTAAATATGTCATGAATTAACACATCTTCAAACACATAAAAAAGATGCAGAATTACATTTTGAAAACCGAAGTTATAATAAATAAAATAATTAACAACGATTTACTTAAATTTATCAATTACCCAGATAACAATTCGTGCGCGCATGTTACGCGCACGCCGATGCACGCATGACATGCATGCCAAAATGCATCATATTTGCCAGCATTTTATGATTGCAACTGAAGTGCGTACACAAGGTGTGGCACAATGCGAGCATGCTTACAATCACCCTGTGACGAAATTATGCGGCGCATACATGCGGGCAACACGCGTACCCAGTGAGGGCACTAAAAGCTTGAACTTTTCAGGGATATTCGTGAGACTTTCAATATCTCTGTTTCAATCGACGTCAATTGAAATGTAGTAAATCAGCTTAATGAACTGTTGAACAATTAACAAAGCTTATATTACTTAATTCTTACAAGAGCTATAAATTACCTTTCACTAAGGGTGCTGTACTATAGCGCAACAGAAAACGCAAAGCAGAATATCATAAAAGTGAAAGATCTTTGTGAATCTATATATGTCTCTCACTCTTACGATTTTCTTCTTTGAGCTTTGTATTTTCTGCTGCCATGGAACTGAACCCCATAAGACTGGACGTGTCGTCCCATGTAGGCAGAAAACGTTGGCGTAAAAAGAGTGAAAGAGACAAATCTGTCCGTCTCTTTCACTCTCATTAGTTTCTGTTTTACGCGGCCGTTTCCTGTCCATTTTCTGCACCTTGTCGGTAAGCGAGTTAACGAGTCACATAGAGAGGAACTGGCCCAGTGACTTGCGCGGTAACCCTCACTATGCTGGAAGGTTAGGTTGGGTGAAATTCACCACATCCGCTCCTATTGTAATGGCGTCGGTTCTTGTCTATGCCGGTTGGCCGTTTTTTGCCGGTTCGGTAGTTCGTGTGCAGTTTGTTATTGTCTATAAAGGATTAATTCTTCGATGATTCTTCGCCTGTGTTGTTATTTTCAACCGTAAGTAGTTTGATTTTTGAGGCTTTGGGTGTTTCATGGCATGACTATAATTTTGTCTTTTAATACATTAAAATCAATTCTATCATGTACAAAAAAGTATTTAATTCCTATATAATATATATATATATTATAAGTTACAACACTTTTTATTTATTAGCAAAGTTTCGAAAATAATTACTCGCCTTCTAAGAAATAGTTAATTAAAAGGTCCTTGTCCATCGCGGTTCATTGTATTTAGTTTGGTGTAAAACTTTTTGTATAAGGATTATTTCTTGGACGATTCTTCGCCTGTTTTTTATCTTCAACCGTAAGTATTCTTGAATTACGACAAGACTGCACTAATTATTATTAATGCAGAACTGACCAAATTTCTGGTCGAATTCACATAACCTCACTTTTTGGAGACGCTTTCCATATTGGTCTTTATTTGCGTCAAAGACAAAAGTTATTTAGGCTATAACAGAAATTAATTGTAATTATATATGGGGATTTTTAATATGCCTTAGTTTGATTTTTGAGGCTATGTGTTTTATGCATGTTGCTTATTGCATATCGTGTCACTTTTATCTTTTAATACATTATGGTTATACAACCAAAATTAATTATGTACAAAAAAAAGTATTTTACAATACTAATTTTCTTTTAAATTCCTATAGCATATTGGAGTATTTAGGCCTTATATTTTCAGGAACAATTTTTATGATTATTTAGGGACTTTATGAGTTTCGGACTGATTCCCTTGTGCCTTATGGTTTTGGTATTTTTTTTCTTTCGAGCATTATGGTTTTAGGCTTATTTTGGCCAGATATTTTTAAGAGTCGTTTTTTGAACTTGATCGTTTTGGGGCTTACGATATAGAACCTAATCAAATAAAAACGTCATATAACGGATAACGGTAAAATATTTGTGAAATTATCAAAATCTTTGGTAAATCATTGAAGCCTATCTGAAATCTTTGGGAAATCGTCGAAATCTGTCTGAAATCTTTGGAAAATCATTGAAATCAATGTGAAATCTTTAGGAAATCATTGAAATCTATCTGAAATCTTTGGGAAGTCATTGAAATCTATCTTAAATCTTTGGTAAATCATTGAAATCTATCTGAAATCTTTGCAAAATATTTGAAATCTTTGTGAAATCCTAAATAAATAATTGAACTCGTTGCGAAATATTAAAAATATTTTGTAATATTTGTGAAATTATTGAAATCTTTGGGTAATCATTGAAATCTGTCTGAAATCCTTAGGAAGTCATTGAAATCTGTCTGAAATACTTTCAAAATATATTAAATCTTTGTGAAATCTTAAATAAATCGTTGAACTATTTGAGAAATATTTAAAATACTTTGCAATATTTGTGGAATTATTGAAATCTTTAAGAAATCATTCCAATCTATCTGAAATGTTTGGGAAATTATTGAATCTTTGGGAATTTTTGCGAAATATTTGTGAAATATTTTAAATCTATCCGAAATCCTTGCGAAACCTTAAAAATCTTTGGGACATCATTAAAATCTTTGTGCAGTCTTTTAAACCTATCTGAAATCTTTGTGAAATATTTGAAATCTTAAAAATCTGTAGGCAATCTTTCTCGAAATTTTTGAAAAATATTAGAAATTTTTTTGAAATATTTAGTAATAATTATGAATTGAAATCTATCTGAAATCTTTGGGGTAACAGTGAAATCTTTTTGAAATTTTTTGAAATCTTTGCGAAATATTAAAAAAAATGAAATATACGGTACTATTTGTGAAATTATTGGAATCCTTGTTAAATCTTTGGGAAAACATTGAAGTCTTTGTAAAATCTTTTAAACCTATCCGAAATCTTTGCGGAACCATTGAAATCTTTCTGGAATCTTTGGGAAATCTTTGTGCAATCCTTGAACTATTGTTTATTTATTATTTATGTACAATTTTTTAAATAGTATAGTATTATTGTACAATGTGCAAGTTGTGCCATTCAATATTATAAATCTATGCCCCTGCCCCCACCTAGAAAAAAAGGCTCCGCCGCTTCTGCGCCTATGTTGTCTAATTCTATAATCTATATATTGCGATTAGGATTCTCTTAAATAATTGTGAATAATTGATAACGGTCTTGCGTTCTCTGATTTTATAAGATGCTTGTTATGTTTATTGTTATATATGTAAGGTCGTATTCATTTTTAAGGGAATGTGGTAATTACCATATGAGAAAATTAAGTTTCCGCAACTTTACGTCCGCATTAGTAAATATTTTCGCTAAAACTAAGCAATTTATCTCCATTTCATGCAGGCAGAAGTAAATATTGTAGTTTTAGTTAAAAATATTCATTATTGTAAACGTAAAGTTAGAGAAACGAAATTTGCTCTTAAGATAATTACCTCATTCCCTTAAATTACTTCTTTAAACAGGAACACCGCAAAAAATGTCCGAAAAATATAACAGGTTTGCGGACCTCAGTTTAAGACAAAAACGAAGACGCTTATCTACACTTTGTGGGGAAAGGAATGTTGCTGAAAATGTGGACGGCTCTGATAGCACCTCTGATGAAAATCGACCTATTGCATTACCGCAAACAGCAAATCCGCATGTGTCTACAGACAATTCACGACATTCTTTCGACGAAGAATCTTCTAGCGATGCTACTGAAAGTTCCAATATGGATTATAATGAAGTGGAACCAGAGGACGATGATATCTTCATAGAAAACATTGAATATGAAAATGAAAGTGAATCAAGCGCTTCGGATGATGACTTCAATATTCAGGTGTTGGAAGATCGTCGTGATATAGCTAAGAGGCTGTTGAAGAATGCTTTTCTTGCAGCCGGTTTAAATCATAAACAAGGAAACATAATATTGAAAACCTTACGAGAGGTTCCCTTTGGTTTAAACTACTTACCTAAGGATACTCGAACTCTAGTAAACACACCAATAGCTATCGCCAGCAGACAAATTCAAGAAATCGCAGGCGGAGAATATCTTCACATTGGCTTGAAAAAAACAATGATGAAAAAATTGAAAAATATTCCGGGAAATAAGTTACCAGATGTGATAATCATTGATTTAAGTACTGACGGTGGAAAAGTAAATAAAGGATTGGAGCAGTACTGGCCTCAGCAATATAGAATTTTGAATATAGGAGACAAGAGAGCCATCATTGCTGGCATATTTAAAGGCAAGCACAAACCCTCGAATCCATTCGAATGTTTCGAACCAGTAGTTCAAGAAATTGTGCAGATGCAAGAGCAAGGTGGAATATTTGTACGGAATCGTCGAATACCCTTGGAAGTAAGATGCTTCATTGCTGATGCACCTGCAAGAGCATTTGCATTGAACCATTACGGCCATACATCTTCAAATGCCTGTTCGAAGTGTAGAGTAGAAGGACAGCGTTGTGACGTTCAGGGATTTCAAGGAACAATGGTTTTTTTGGGTATTAGACACAGATTAAGAACCGACGATGAGTACGAGAATATCGTAGACGATGATCACCATAAAGGCAGATCTCCTTTAGCACCGATAGTACCGCTAGTCACACGAGTCCCATTCGAAGCAATGCACTCCGTCTACATAGGGAATACGAAGAAGATTGTATCAGCTCACGTTGAAGGAAAGTTTGGATATCGAAGATTGAATGGCAGAAAAATGAACATCGTAGATTCAAGAATGCTATTGCTCAAAGACTATTGCCCCTCGGAATTCAATCGTCGGCCACAAGAATTTTCGTTGTACCACTATTTTAAAGCTACTGAGTACAGGCAATTCTTACTCTACACTGCACCAGCTGTGTTGAAAAATATTATGTTGGAAGATTATTATGAGCACTTCATGATACTCCATTGCGTCATGCGACTTCTAGTTTCAGAAGAAACACTACCAGAATTGTACCCTTTTTGCCAAGAAGCTTTAGAAACTTATGTTACATTATGTCAACAACTGTATGGACAACAATTTATGTCGTATAATGTGCATTCTTTATTGCACTTAGTGGCAGATGTCCAAGAACTTGGTCCTTTAGACACATTTAGTGCTTTCGAGTTTGAAAACAACATGCCAACGATTGGAAAGTTTATTAGAAAGCCTCATCTTACTCTTCAACAAGTTGCCAAAAGAATGGGTGAAGCGAACGATATCATTTTCCAACCCCTCGATGACACTATTATCTATATTCGTCCGTCACAAAGCCATGCTGAAGGTCCTCTCCCAGTAGGATTTCCTGTCCACCTTTGCCGTCAATATCGCAAACTAGAAGTTGGAAAATTTACTTTTGCAGCAACTTTGCGCGATAGCTGCTGCTTGTTGAAAGATTCTAGAATTTGCCTCATAGAAAATATTATAGAAGTAGAAGAAACTCTTCACCTCATTGTCACATGTTTTGCCAATGCCACTTCAGTTTATGATGTTGGATTGCCATCAGATTCAGTTGGTGTATACCACTGCTTTAATTTAAGGAACGCAGTAGAAGCAGTTCGTTTGAGTGACATCAAAAGCAAATGTTACAGAATTCCAAAATGGAGCGACGTAGAGGGAGCAGAAGAGAATGTTATACCAAATGAGTGGATTTGTTCTACTTTGCTCACATCTGTCGTATTGCCCTAAAATAGGGTTGTTCACTCACTAAAAAAACTAACGAATACTAACGAAACTAACCTAACCGTTTCATTTTCACTCCTCGTATTTCTTTACTTACGGAGTCACAATTACTCTTAAAATACTCCGATACCATAAATATACCTATTTTCGGTAGATTTCCGCTATTGGCTTCTACGAAACCCCCTTCGACGTTTTTTTGAACAATATTTTGCAACAGACCTCATCTCTGTTTGCGACTTCTATTTTCGAAATGCAGATAACCAAAACAAAACATCGGCACAGAAAAAAATATTTGAGAATCACTGACACATAAGCTGTGATTGGTGGAAAAGCCGACCCCTTTGATGTCAAAGGGGCCCTCCAATCGACATCGTGATAGAAAATTCATATTTCAACATTGCATTAAAAATAGTGAACAACGCGTAGAAATATTTTATGGGCGTTTTTAAAATTAGAATTTTATCAACTATAAGATCCATTCATTGGAAAAATGATATCTGACTTTGGAAACAACCCTATTGAAGATATTTTGAAGGAAAGAAATCAACTTTTATGTTAACCGAGAAAGTAAGAAAATATTGACATTGAAATTTAAAGAAAATTCATTTGTATGCACTAATATGTATAATTATATTTTTTTAAATGTTATGATTGAAAAATTTCTGATTGCCTAAGAGGTGAAAATTAGGCTAAAAGTACTGAAAGTAGTCTTTTGATCTATACGCACAATTCTATGTTTTTGATGGTAACTATTGTTACAGTTACGTTATTCAGCGAAAAAATGTATTTAGTTACAGTTACGTTAGTTCTAACTGTGACTAATTACAGTTACTAGGTAAAGTAAGTTCAAGTTACCTAAACAGTTACTTATTTCACTTCCTTAATTTCATAATTTAAAAATAGAAATAACTAAGATGATAATTCATAAAAACTTAATTGAAAAAAGGCATTAATTAAAGTAAGATTTTTTAGTCACATTTTTTAACCAAACAGTTATATTTGTATCCTAATAATATGAAATTTTTTACCGGAAGAAATGAATTTCCAAGCCAAAAGGACGAATTTTCAACAAAAAGGTTATTTTTGAACCAAATTTGGACTTTCTACCAAAATAGTTAAATTTTCAGCAAAATACATGAATTTTCAACCAATAATGGTTGGACTTTCATGCCGAAAATATTAATTTTGAACAAAAAGGTAGATTTTCAACCAAAGTGATAAATTTTCAACTAAAATTATGAATCTTTAACAAAACAACTGAATTTTTAATAAAGTAGATTCACTTTCAATCAATTAGTTAAAATTTCAACCAGAAATGACAAATCGTTTCACCAAAAGAGGTGAATTTCCTGCCAAAATCAAGACATTTAAAAAAAAACAGTTGAATTTTAAACAAAAATGTTCGTTATTTATCAACACCAACTAGTTGAACTTTTTATAGTTCAATTCACTGTTGAATTCAACCAAAAAAGACGAATTTTCAACAAAATACCTGAATCCTCAAACAAACTAAGTTAATTTTCTACCAAAATAGTTGCATTTTCAACAACAACAAAATTATATTTTTTTAACAAAAGTGGTAAATTTGGAAACGAAGTAGCCGAATTTTGAACAAAAAGAGGGAAAAAATGTCCACTAAAGTTTTAAATTTTCAAACCAAAAAAACGAATTTTCTACAAAACAGTTGCACTTTCTAGCCGGAAATATGATTTTTTAATAAAAAAATAACTTTTCAGACAAAGAAAATAGTTTAATTTTTAACAAAATGCATGCATTTTCAATCCAAATAGATAAATTTTCAACAAAAAATATAATAGTTGATATTATATTTTTAGCAGTATCCTCAACCAAAGGAGATTAATTTTCTACCTATAACTGACCCAAAAACATCTCTTAATAGGAGATAATAAACAACAATACAAAGTAACTTCTAAGTAACTAAAATTAAAGATCCAACTTACTGCAAAAAACGTAATGAAGTTACGTCCTTACAAGTTACTTTTTAAACTAGTAACGAAGTTACCCTAAAATTTACAAATAACGTAATTTTTTAGTAACTTCGTTACTTGTAACAAGTTACTACCCAACTCTGCGCTACAGAGCTGAAAAATATATAATTACAATACAATAAATGTTTAAGTAATACAAATTACAGTTTATGAATTGGGATTTACAGAAGTCACTCATTTTTAATTGAAAAGCGTAATAATCTAGTGAATGGTTCAATACTTTTGGAACTATAGATTTCACAAATTAATCTAAAGTTCGTCCCGTAAATTTGTTGTCCTGTCATTTCATTTTGTCATACGTACACTATTAAGAAGCGAATGTTTTTTAAGACAACTTTTTCAAATTATAAATTGAAATCACCTTTTGTACATAGAATTGACTTTGTATAAAGTTAAAAAACATTTCACTAAAATAACGTCCAAAAAACAAAACAATATTGGAAAGTATGATAGTATCTGTTTTCTATTCAATTACAGTTTATTGAGATGGCTTATTTGGTCAATTTGAAAGGACAACAAAAGTCTAGCGCAAAGAGACATGTGAGAACCACGAGTAGTGGCCGATCAGTCGTTCTTCCTGGGAAACTTCTAACTACTTCTGAAGATGATGCGCCTCCGATAAAAAGATCCAAACATGGCCTGCCTGTTGCGGCTTCACTGGCACGATTAAGATGTATCGCAGCGAAAAAATGTCCAGATCAAGCGAAAAGCTTTACTGGATCCCAAGAAATTAACAGTTTAAAAAAATCAAAAAATATACTGACGAAAAAGAGTACAAAAGAGTCGCAAAATGTATGCACCTCGCAGACTCCATCAGCAACGACTAATAAATTACAAACTACATCGTTTGTAACGAACTCAACCTTAGAATTGGCCATCAAAAATGCACAGTGAGTTAATATTGATATATTTCATGTAAACTTTAAAGAAAAACATCAATTTTATTATATATTCTACATATTTGTTTTAGAGCACATTCAGCAGCAGCCAAACCTACCTTAGTTCAAAAGTTACAAGGTCCGTCAGAAGAAAGTAATGACTCGCCACTGATGGAAGAACCAATCAAAAAGGATAAAAATCAGAAACGGTGCAAATTATTTTTTATTTGATCCTGTCTCAAAGTTAATATTTGAATTCAAAATAATGTAGGGGAAACCACCCTACAGTATATACGAAAAAATTCAACCGCATTTAAATGCATCAGTTTCCAAAAATTAAAAAGATTATCATTGTTGAATAAAGCTTACAGTTTCAATTGAGTATTCTTATAGAAAAAAATATCACGAAATTAATCAATTAGCTGTATTAAACATTTTGATTAGACCTGGTCGAGGGTACGATTTTGACACCTATGTCTATCAATAGATAATCGTTTCTAGTATTGCTCCTGAGCAAGTCGGAATACTCAATTCTGGATAATTATAACTTATCATTAGTATACCCACAATTAAAATCAATTTATTGAGTAAATAATACTGGAAACTATGATTATTTTACAAAAAACGCAAAAGTTTACATTATTGAAATTTTTTCATCTCTGATATTTCGTAAGACTCGTACGATTGGTACGAGATGTTTAATCTTCATACAATTTAACCTGACTTGTGATGACAGAAAAGTGAAGCTTTTTTACATACCTTAATCCTAAAAATTATATCTATTCCGAAAGGCTCCTGAAAACGCAATTAAAATTTATGAGCTTTTTAATAACAAATAATTTACAGTATTTTCTTAGTTTATTATTTACAGTATTTTGAATTGAAAAACTTCACGAATCAAAATAAACAAACACAACCTTTAACTTAACACAACTGCGAGACAGTCGCAGAGCTGCCAATTTGACAGACATTTCTGGTAATTTTCCGATTATCTACTGTTGGTTATCTACTGTTGGAAAATATAATATCCAATAAAAAGTCCTTACATATTTGTAAATATTAAAGAAAGAACACTTTGTGTTAATAATTATTGTTCATTAAACTTCATGCTTTGATTATAATCGACAAATATGTCATAACAATGTTTAATTAAGTTAGAAAGTATGAATAAAGAAGAGGTTAAAAATTTTTTTCAGGTTAAAAATAAATGTTTTGCTCTCACTCATTAATTAATTATAAAAGTTTAATGAAACTTCGTCAGCAGATATAGTATCCTTGCTGAAACGTTATACTAACAAAAGTAATGAACCTTTTTTGACAGTTTTCCAGTTAATTCAGATTATCTACTGTAAATCATTATCTACTATAGGGTGGTTTCCCCTATACGCTTTCGCTTCAATTACATCAAATGTCGCTTATGTTCTTTGTTCTGATCATAATTGAAAGTGCATTCAATTTAATTGATCATTACTAACAGTTTGGTTGATTTTTTCTAGAATTGAAATTGGCTCTTTCTCACTGGCAGACCATGCACAAACTCAACAATTTAACAGTGATCAATTCAGTGAACACGAAGGTTGTGATAATGCTTACTCGGTCTCCGGCTTGAGTGCTATTTTGAAAGACTTGCAGTAAGTTAATTAGAAAAAATATTTTTATTCATAATGTAGGTAGTTCTGATTTATAGAAAATTTTACTAATTACACAATTTATTATTTTAGGATTATCAAAGAACAAAACTTTAAAATCATGTCACAAAATGAATTATTATCACAAACATGTGCTAAAATAAACAACAAGTTGGATGAGAAATTGAAAGATGAAGAAAGGTGCACCGAAACTTTATACGGACCAGTCGAGGGCTTTCCTTTAAAAAGGGTTGAAGAATTCCTTGAACTGAATGACGATACCAAAGAAAGCGAAGAAAAACGTCAAAAACTGGTAATAATTTTTCTCTAATTAATAATATCTTTTTTAAAAGGAGGGCAAAACCGCAAAAATATAAATAGTTTTAAGTTTTCTTAAATGTTGTTTTTTCTGGATTATTTTCATTTGAAAAAAAATTTAAATTTCTTTTGCAAAATTGAAATATTGTTCCAACAGTATTTTCCGTACAAGTTATCATAATTATCTTTTCAGCTTCGACATCTCCTCACTTTAGGTGGCACAAAATTGAGAGAATTTTTAAGCACTTCTTTAAAGCAAGTAATGACTGATGAGCTGGTGTGCGAATTCACGTGGAATGGAGCTAAAAATACTAAAAACTTTGGTGACACCAAAGTTTCAAACGTAATATTCCGTAAGTTTTTTAGTTATTTAATTTACTTTCTTTTAAAACAATCAGTAAACTGGTTTGATATAATTATCATTGCCTTTTATTTTAAATTGCATTCATTATAGAAATTTTTAAATTTATATAACAATTTTTCTACTTTTATAAAAATGATTAAAAACAATTGTTCAATTCTTTTGCAGTATCAGCAACAAGATGTACGTTTTTCAAAGGTCCTGATTCCATTGCCGATTATAAAGTGGAGATGCGAGAAGTACTACGTATAACAAAACAAAGATATCGAAACTCTATCAGAGAGAAAACTGAGGAAGCTAATGAAACTAATCATGCTGGTGAATCTGTCCAATCTGATGATTCTGATGAATATGACGAAACTTTTGATAACATGCAATATGAAGAATTGTTGGAAGAAATCAAAAGACTTGAAAAGAATCAGAAAAAGAGGCCTGCAAAAGATGATAATAATAACGGCAGTGAAGATGAGAAGATGGCGGACGTCGAGTCAGAAGGGGATTCTGATTAAGAGTTAATTTAATTATTAAAAGAGTTTCGTGGTTTCAAAAGAGATTATAATTCGACGTTTATTATATTTTAAAGAGTTCTGTCGATTCAAAACACATTATAATTTGACGTTATTTATATTTATACTTGAAGAGTTTTGCGGTTTCAAAAGACATTATAAGTTGACGTTGTTTATATTATTTAAAGCGAGTTCACGTGGAATGGAGCTAAAAATACTAAAAACTTTGGTGACACCAAAGTTTCAAACGTAATATTCCGTAAGTTTTTTAGTTATTTAATTTACTTTCTTTTAAAACAATTAGTAAACTGGTTTGATATAATTATAATTGCTTTTTATTTTAAATTGCATTCATTATAGAAATTTATAAATTTATATACTAATTTTTCTGCTTTTATAAAAATGATTAAAAACAATTGTTCAATTCTTTTGCAGTATCAGCAACGAAATGTACGTTTTTCAAAGGTCATGATTCCATTGCCGATTATAAAGTGGAGTTGCGAGAAGTAATACGTATAACAAAACAAAGATATCGAAACTCTATCAGAGAGAAAACTGAGGAAGCTAATGAAACTAATCATGCTGGTGAATCAGTCCCATCTGATGATTCTGATGAATATGACGAAACTTTTGATAACATGCAATATGAAGAATTGTTGGAAGAAATCAAAAGACTTGAAAAGAATCAGAAAAAGAGGCCTGCAAAAGATGATAACAATAACGGCAGTGAAGATGAGAAGATGGCGGACGTCGAGTCAGAAGGGGATTCTGATTAAGAGTTAATTTAATTATTAAAAGAGTTTCGTGGTTTCAAAAGAGATTATAATTCGACGTTATTCTATTTTAAAGAGTTTTGTCGATTCAAAACACATTATAATTTGACGTTATTTATATTTATACTTGAAGAGTTTTGCGGTTTCAAAAGACATTATAAGTTGACGTTGTTTATATTATTTAAAGCGTTTTGCGGTATCGAAAGAAATAATTCAACGTTATTCATCTTATTTAAAAAGTTTTGCGGTTTCAAAAGACATAAGTCGAGGTTATTTATATTATTGAAAGAGTTTTAAGACTTCAAAAGGCATTATAATTCGACGTTATTTATATTATTTAAATAACTTTAAGTTTTTAGTACAATGTATATATATTAAGTACATGTTAACAAAACATTTCATTAGTGGCGTTAAGAAATGTTTCAACAACCATCCCTGGCGAAAGTATCTGATAGGAATTCCTTCCGAACCAATTTAAATCATTCCGGAATCTGTAACCGAACCAATCCGAGTCAATTCGAACCAATCCGAAAAAGTTCTACATTTCGTTTGACCCAAATCGCTTAAAAATTAATCCGACTTAATCCCGTTCAATCCGAACTCCAAAACGGACCAATTTGAATCTCGGATTGATATACACTGAATTTTCAATCAGAATGAATCTGAGTTCGGATTGAATTGAATTCATTCAGATTGAAAATCGCTTTAGGTCAGTCCGAGTTCGGATTCATTCGGATTGAAAATTTGGTTCAGATTTATTAGGATTGGAAGTTTGGATAGAACCGGATTGAGTCGGATTAATTGTTGACCGATTTGGATCGAACGAAATTCGGATTGGTTCGAATTAACTCGGATTGGTTCGGATACAGATTCCGGAATGATTCGGATTGGTTCAGAAGGAATTCCTATCCGATACTTTCGCCAGGGATCTACCTAAATGAGTATTAAATATAGTTCGACGTTGTTTTGTATTACTCAAAGAGTATTTTGTATTAATTTCAATACAATTTTTTAATGAAACGTTTCTAGCTAATTCATTTATTATAAATAAATAATTTCAAGATACTGAATCAACGCGCACTAAGTGTCTGCTTCATGCACGCACGCGCGTGCCTCGCATGGCATGCGTCGCATATGCGCCTCCATGGATGACACATCTGTCTGGAGATCTGAACGCACGTCGTGCGGATTAATCCGCACACATGCCTCCACAGTGCGCGCATCCTGCGCTAAAATTGTTATCTGGGTATTTACAGTATCTGATCTGTTCATGTTACTAAGAGTATGAAATGTACGGGACTTTTTCGAAATATTGGAATTTGAAAATGATACGACTGTATTATGAACGGACACACATTGTAAACTTTATTCAACTGAATCTTTCTTCACTGTTATAAAAATCTGTATTAAATTTGATACATATATGCATGATCTATAGATCATGCATATATGTATATGAAGTCATTTGCATACACGGTTAGTAATGGGCGCTGCTCGGTATTTCACAGTCATGACCAATCGTGACCGGTCATGATGGTAAATGTTGGTAAAACGCGGTCAGACCCAAATATTTCCACCAGAAAAGGGTTTTTTTATAGAGAAAAGTGGTTTAGTTTTAGGGCATACCCTATTCTAAACTTGTTCACAAATTTTTTCGGTTCTAAATGTTCCAGTTATTCTCCAAGTAATAAAAATTCCAGAAAGCTGGGCATAGCAGACGATACTTTTGACAGTTTCGCGCGAGTTTCGAGGAGAATTTCAAAATGGCTTTTTACAAATTGAGAAATTACCTTGAAAATCTGTTACATTTATTAGGTAATATTTTTAAAATAATAGTTAGTAGTCTGCTAAGTTATTTTTAATAACATTTCAATGAACGTGACATTTAAACATTAATTGTATCGTATAGGTTATATTCCTTAAATGAAAATACTGTTTTTTGTCCTTAAATAAAATAAAATTGATATCTAATTATTATGAATTGAGATTTATGAGTAATTTGTGTTAATAATTTCATATTTCTTAGTATTCATATGTGAAGGAATTCAATAAGGCCATTATTATAATTAAAAAAATAGGAACAATGACAATACAAATAATAATAAATAATACATTATTTATTTAAATTACTCATAACTCTGAATTCATAATAATTAGATATCAATTTTATTTTATTTAAAGACAAAAAAAAAGTATTTTCGTTTAGGGAACATAACCTATACGATACACAGTACTTAACTTAATGTTTAAGTGATATGTTCATTGAAATGTTGTTCAAAATAACTTAGCACATTACTAAATATTATTTTAAAAATATGACTTAATGAATGCAACAGATTTTCAATGTAGTTTTTCAATTTGTAAGGTGTCATTTTCAAATTCCCCTCGAAACTCGCGCGAACCTGTCAAAAGTGTCGTCTGCCGTGCTCAGCTTTTCCGCATTTTCATAACAGACCTTTTTTGTAGACCGTCGAATTCCCTACAAGAATATGTGATGGTCACAGCAATTCATTACGCCGTTTAAGAGTTACAAAACGCCAAATAAAATAAAAATTCACATGCTATTTAAATGGGAAATATAAATTCTCGATATGTGACCTCCAAATATTAATATTAAGAGCTCTAATTTTCACAGGCGTCTTTTTACACCTTTCCGGAAGTTTTTATGTGGGGGTTTCGAAAAAAAATAGTCGATTTTTTTGAGCCAGCCTAATATATATATTGGAAAAAATTATATCTAATTTTCATTTAGATTTAAGGTAAACGTCCCGGAAATCGTGACCATAAGAAATTTCATTGACTTCAAATATTTAGAAAACTGTTTCGGACGGATTATTTAAAAAACGATTGGTACTGATTGAAGCATTAAACATGCTAGAATATTATAAAAATGGTTTTTACATTATATTCAATATTACTTTTTATTTATAAACAGTTAAAAGTCAAAAAGCACCGATGTCCCAGTTATCGTGATTTCCAAATCTGCCATGTACCAGTAATCGTGAGTCGTTGTCCCAGTCTTCGCGAAGAAGGTTAATATTTCTTGAAATCAGTTTTTAGCGATTTGGAGGTGTATTTCAAGTGCATTTTTGTATTTTAACAATACTTTAACGAAATCAGAGATGTATTGTTAGTTTTATATTGATTAAGATCTCCGAGATGAAATCCGTCGAAACATAACTACAAAATCGAATCATCTGATAGTTCTAATACGTCTGATGGACATTATAATAATTAATCATAATAAAAATGAATTTTCTTTTAAAATGTTTAGTTTTTAATGCAGTTAAAAATATTGTGGAATAAATATGATAGGTAAAATGTATACTTATACTATACTAGACTGGAATTGCCTTCCTTTTCAAAATAAAGTTTGAAAAATAATATTGAGTTTATAAAGTCATGTAAGCTAACTTTGTTCTATAAAATAGCTAAGTACATCATAATTACACAGGATACAAAAATTTACAGACTGGTAAATTGTATAATTAACTTTTTTGCAACATAAATTATATAAACACAATGACGAAATTTGATAAATTGCAGTGACAAAAAAAATCATGTGTATTTGAAGGTTTTTTTCTGTTTACGTTGTCAAAATATTAAAACCATCGAATTATATATCTATTACACATTTTTCTTCATATTATGCAACATAGATTAATGCTAGTTAACGAAAAACTACTTAATAAACATTACCTTCACTGAAAAATGATGATAAACTAAAAAATTGATAATAAAATCACTAGTCTTGCCAATATTTTACATCACCTTTTTCAGTTTTAATCACTAATTTATATTACGATTAGTACTCACAGTAGCAAGTCAGTTGCCCGATTTTATTTCACGCCTTTTTGAAATTAATTAAATTCTTATTTGCAACGAAATATGGAAATAAAATTTTGACAGAGTCGTCCAAGTTTCGTGACCGGTTACGATTACTCGAGCAACTATGCTTTTGAAACGTCCCTATAATCGTGACCGATATTTCTTGAACGAGAAGGTACTAAATGAAGATTTTACTTAATTTTATGAACAAAAATTATTTTTTATTACAACAAAATTATTTTCGTCCCGATCAAGTAATTTCTTGACATATTAAAAGCTTAAGCAAAGAGACGCCTTTCCTAACCAAAATGTTGAGCTATTTTCCACGTTTCGTGATTCATCGCCACCGGCAATACAAATTAATTTTTTCTACCCATGTGCACTATTTGTATAAAAAACTAATTTGGTTTCCACAACAAGAACTGTTCAAACTTGCTCAAAAATATTTTAGGATTGTATTTTTATTCGGGAAATACTTATTTCTGGCGTTTACACCTCAAAACTCACGATTACTGGGACCATCCCGATTACTGGCACATCTACCTTATTTGTATTTGAAAATTATATAAAATATTCCCCACTACGTATAATCTATGTATAATTTTTCCGCCTAGGTTGTTGCTTATAAGAAGAATTGAAAACTAAAAAAAAAATAGCTTTTTTAAAAATTTAATTTACATCTCATCGCTTCTAATAAAAAATTTTTAATTTAGGAAATTTTAAGTGACAGCTAATGTTTTAATTTATTTTCAGATGTAATCTGGTATATTTCAGGCAGGAGTAAGAAATATATGAGTGCAAAGTAATTTTTCGAATAAACTTCAATAAATACTTCAATTGCGAATATTTGACAAGATTCAAAGAAATAAAAGAACTTCGAGTTTTCAAGCACGCTGCTATACCGACCTGTATATTATATTCAATATGAAGTGTACAGCTATTCATATTTTAATGTACGTTGAATTTCAACTACCGTGTATGCAAATGGCTTCATATACACGTGTATCAAATTTTATACAGATTTTTCTAACAGTGAAAACAGATTTGGTTGAATAATTTTAAAATGTATGTCCGTTCGTAATACAGTCGTATCATTTTCAAATTCCAATATTTGCTAAAAGTCCCGTACATTTCATACTCATAGTAAAATGAATAAATCAGATACTGTAAATAATTGATAAATTTAAGTAAATCGTTGTTAATCGAAAAACGCTTCATATGTCAACATTCTTTCAAACGAACTGCCAAGAATTCTATGACAGGCCTGAGAGTAGAACTGGCACATGCGTAATACGCTTGGTGGATAGAGGAAAAACCGGCGCGCTACAGACTCTAGTTGCATTTTCTAAGTACGGTCAAGCTATGATCTGTCATCGCGGGATGGCGTTAGTCGGCTTCCCTCATACTTCACGACGTTGGTACTCTTTTTCCCTCTCACTTTTTAGCAGTTACCATATTTTTTTCGAAAAACGAGAGATTTACGCAATGTTCTGGCATCGCGCAACCCCTTCCGGCAACTTCGGGGTCTATAAAGTCTTCAAAGTGCGTTTTTAAAACATTAATCCCAATTTATCGAATCTGAGTGATAAACTTTTGAGTGCTCCACAAATTTCGCCATTTTTTTGGACACCGTTCCAACAGTCTTAATGAGAACAAAAATCTGCTGATTTTAAATAATTGTATGTACATTTAAAAAAAGTGACATTCATATTGAAACTTACTAGAATGTTGTAATTATAATTAGGAGAACTTTTCAAATCATAAAGGATTTTCTGTACAATCTATAAAAAAACGTATCTTGTTACTTTCCTGTAAAATAAACAGAGTTTTTTTCTCTATAGAAAGGGTAATTATAGTATTTAATAAGTCGTAAACTGTCCCCGAAATAAATCCATTACCACAATGCAAGCACCTTTGGCCAATCTTTGACTCTTCAAGAATCAAGAATCAAGAAATATATAAATACCTCAATTCTTTAAGATATCTCACACAGTATAGCTGGTGCATCTACGGCTTTGCAAGAGCCGATGCATGATCCAATAAATACATGGTCTAGCCACTTGAGGGCCCCGTTTCGTCCAAGTGACGCAACCACAAGCGTCTGCCGGTGCGCCTGCTGTTTTCCTTCCTGATTGCGCGCATGAGTGTGGCGTCGATTTTAAAAGCTTGGCTCACCTCTATCGGTGCCCTCGGCTTGATTCAGACCGGTTCATAAAGATATGTCACATAATTTATAGAATACATTAATTAAAATTTTCAATCATGAAATGTACGATTATCATAATAAAGATTCTAAAGATAAGCAGGTAATACATCAATTCAGTTTATTCAATTGTTATATATTATATATTTATATCGTAAGGTCAAATTCATATTTCTGCTTTCTTTGAAAATTGCGAGCCAGAAAAAAAAATGAAATGGCTAATTTTTTACGTATATAACAAAGGGTAAAAAAAGGAGACTGGGAAAAACTTGACTTCTTGACCTGGAAAACCTGGAAAAGACCTTGATATTATGTATTTTTTTTATTTTTCTGGCTAATTAGTCTTTGAAAAATCCAAGAAGTTCTAGACATCAACAGCATTCTCTTGAATAATGCAGAATTCTCCTGAATTCAGTAGAATTCTCTTAGAACATGTAAAATTCTCTCAAACTTTGTTTAATTCCCTTAAATTCAGTAGAATTCTCCTAGGTTTGGCAGAATTCTCTTGAATTTAGTCAAATTATAATGTTTTCTTTCGAATTTAGCAGAATATTCCTGAAACGAGAATTCTGCGGAACTTAAAAGATGCTGCTGATTTCAAAAGAATTTCGCTAATTTAAGAAAATTCTACTGAATTCAAGAGAATGGGGTCGTTGCATAAATTTTAGGTAATATATTTTTTAAATACTGTATAGCATTCTGAACATATTAGTTCATTTAAAAAAAATTTTGAATGCTTAATTGTCGAGATAAACATTTTTAAAGAAAAGTATCCAAATCCCTATTCAAAAAACTCTGTGGCCTTAAAACGTCACTTCCCAAAAAGCGTGTAACCAATCAGCCTAATGATACATTGACTAACGAAGTATCTAGCGGACAGCTGACGAACATTCAATTTACAATTTTTAATACAGATATTTGTTTACTTAAAATTATCGAATAGCAGCAGCCAGTCGTAACCAAATCTCACTGAAAAAATACAGGGGATTTGGTTGGTTGCCTTCTCATTTTTCTTTCCTCTTTTTTGTTTTTGTCCAAAGAAACAACAATTTTTTTATTTTGTTTTTTAGGAATTGCAATAGGAGCATTTTGTGGTGGTTGTCCAAATTTTATCGTAGAATTCTTGTTTTATTTTCAGGACTTCTATATATTGACTTGATTATTGGACGTTAAATGAGATTTTGAATTTGATTATAGTCTGATTCGGAATTCTTGAATTTCAATTTGGCTGACTTGGATTGGAGGTCATTTCTATCCCCGTTTTCCCCCCTTTAAATATTATATTTTTTAATCAGATCAAAGTTGCATATGGTCCTGAAGCCTTCAGAAAGGTTAAATTATGGTGTGATATCAACCAAAAATTAAGAGGCAGTATCCTTCAAAAAGGGTTTTTGATTGAATGTTGAAGAAACGATGTTTTGCCTAAAAAGATATTTTTCTTGAATAACAAATTTAGAGATTTTGTTTTTCACAGTAATTTTTGCAATAGACAATTCGAACATAATTTAAAGAAATTCAAACTCTCAATGCTGAATTTACTGATCAAGGATGTTTCAAATCATGTTAATTTTTTAAAAGTAAAAATCTCAAAAATTAAAAGTGAATTAGAATTATGTTTACCACAAGATAAAATCATTCATCTTCTAAACATCAGATTTTCCTCAATCAAAGATTTTTAAACAATGATAAAAAGCATGAGAACAAACTTTCTATTTTGATTGAACAACAAACTAATATTCAAGAGCAAAATTTGAATTTACACAAAATTGTTGAAGAAGAAGATAAAGATCCTTGGTTTGTGAATTTAGCAAATATTCAAATTCCTGATTCAGTTGCAGATATTCTCAGATTGGGTAAAGGTTTTAGTAACCATGTGATAAAAAGTAAATCGAAACAAACGATGGAAATAGTCAAAGATGTTGAATCAAGTATACACAAATTTCCAATATTGGATCAACAAGATTTCCGAAACAAGGTTTTACATTTGTTAAAGAGTTTTGTTGATAAGAATTGTTTGCACATTAGTAGTATTGATCGTAAAATTTCTGAAGGTTTTAAGGTAACAAAAGATTTCCTCAAGAACAACCCTGATATAATTTGCATGAATGCTGATAAAGGTAATATTACAGTTTGTATGAAGAAATCAGATTATATCAGGGATATGGAGGAGTTACTTTCCAATCGTGATAACTTTGAATTATTGAGTGAAAATCCGTTAAAACAGTTAAGAAGAGACACTTTCAAGATGCTAGACAAATGGAGAAAGAATGGACTTATGGGAAAGGATATAACATGGACTGATATAAATACTGGGGACACAGTTCTTGCAAGATGTTATGGTTTGAGAAAGATTCATAAGGAGGGCTATCCTTTGAGAATTGTTGTTTCAACTATTAACACTCCAACGAAATTTGTAGAACAAAACTTTAATTTGATACTTAAGGACTCAATTACAACTTCTAAATACAATATTAAAAATAGCTGGGAATTTCAAAAAAATATTATTCAAAAAACTGTCCCTGATGACCGTGTAATGATTTCTTTGGATGTTGTTGCAATGTTCCCAAATATACCCCTTGAATTAGTTAAACGAACAATTTTTAATAGATGCTGGGACAATATCAGGACACGTACTCGATTAAGTCAAAAAGATTTTATTGAAGGGATAGTTTTCATTATGAATTCAACTTATTTTACATTTAATGGATCTTTTTACAGGCAAAAGTTTGGTACTCCCATAGGTTCAGTCATTTCTCCGATTTTGGCAGAAATGGTTATGGAATATTTGGAAGTCTTTGCTTTCAAGAAGCTGGATTTTGTGTTGCCCTTTTACTATCGGCATGTTGATGACACCTTGTTGTGTGTTCCTCTAGCAAAGTTACAGGCGGTTTTTGATGCTTTTAAAAGTTTTCAATAAAAATTTCAGTTTACCCACGAAATAGAGAAAAATAGTAAAATCAGTTTCTTGGACGTAGAAGTAATTAAAGGTCAGGATGGTAATATTATTACCAATTGGTAAGGGAAAAATTCATATTCAGGTAGAATTTTAAATTTCTTTTCAGCTCATCCTTTTCAAAACAAAATTGCAATCATCAAAAACTTAGTCGACAGGGCTCTGGGTTTGTCCCACATTTCATTTCACAAAGAGAATTTAAATATTGTTAGGAATATCCTTTTTCTGAATCATTAGAAAAAAAAGTTAATTGAGCAACAAATCACAATTAGAATTCAACAAATCAAAAACAAACAAAGTAACATTTCAGCTACAGATAATCAGAAGGAATTGAGAGAATATAGTTCTTTTAATACTTTTGTTCTTCCTTTTTTTGGTCAAATTTCTAAAACTATTCAATTATATTCATGTATTCATTCAACATATTCATGTTGAAAAAATTTAATATTCATACTATTTTCCGAATACCATTTAAAATGGATTCAATAATAACTTTTGGTAAAGATCCTTTAGATAAATTTGAAAAGGGTGGTATGGTTTACAAGATCATTAGCAAGATCTGTAAGAGGACTTACGTGGGACAGACTGGTAGACTTCTTAATACTAGGGTGGAGGTGCACAAAAGTTATGTTCGTTTAGGACGTTGTTATAAGAGTGTTCTTGCTAGACATACGAGAGGGTTTGTTGATGTTGACCATGAGTTTGACTGGGATAATGTTGAAATTTTACATAGTGAAGGTAATGAGAGAAAGAGAGAATTCCTGGAAATGCTTTATATTAAAAAACAAAATAAGTCCTCTATTAATTTAAAAACTGATTTGTTAGATATATTAAACAAAAGTTATTCAAGTTTGATTAATTACATTTAGTTTTCATGAGTCTTGACTTTCTCTTATTTCTTCTTTCTTGTGACGGATTTGCCTATTGACCCACATTCAGATCTCAGGTATCGAAGCGATAGCGTCGTCGCTTGGTCGCTGTTCCCACCTGTTTTCATTTTCTTGCCTTGATTAGGGTGCTGTATGAGCACCGAAACGTTGGTAAATGCTTTGCATGTTTTTTTATTGTGATTTGATAATAATAAAAATAAGAGACGAAAGAAATATAAAAGATAAGGAAGGGGATTTAGTTGGTTGCCTTCTCATTTTTCTTTCCCCTTTTTTGTTTTTGTCCAAAGAAACAAAAATTTTTTTATTTTGTTTTCTAGGAATTGCAATCATATGTTCGGAGCATACATTTCACAAGTATGTATAATAATGGCAGCCTCTTAAAAAAATATTTTGTACCTGATTGCAACTGCAATAGCAAAGATAATCCAAACAAAATATTTATAAGGTTGCCTGTGGGCACAGAAGTGAATAAGAAGTGGGCAGAAGCCGTTAAAAGAACCGGTAAAGATACCAAGTTTCATTCAAACTTTTCG
>CAKNXH010060896.1:219584-234848 GCA_932178445.1 Andricus quercusramuli
CGAGGCAGTTTGAAAATCTTGTAGGCCCTTTTTTCACTTTTACAACATGTTTACAATAAGTTATGTTTACTATTTACACATTCAATCGCTAGCGGCCATATTATATTCCATCACCAACCGGACAACCACGCTAATCAGAATGAAGTACTTCCTGCAAAGTACTTTCCGCAAAAATGCAAAAAGTATACTTTTCAAACATTAAAAAAATATTTAAACTTATCTGAAAAAACTCTCCTTCCGTAGTTACATTATTTTTTTGGTGTTCTTTTAATTTTACTAGAAACAAAAATATTTGAAAATATGCAACAACCTCTTTTCACGGATTTCAAGAAAATTTTGCTGATTTCAAGAGAATCCTGTCAAACCTAATGGAATTCTATTTAATTGAAGAGGATTTTACATAATTAAATATATTTCTACTGAATTCAAAAGAATGATACAAAATTCCAGAGAATTTCACTGAATTCAAAAGAATTCTGCTGAAATCAAGAAACTCAAAAGAATTCTACTGAAATCAAAAGAATTCTACAGAGTTATGGTGGACTCCCATGGCAGATGAAAGCAGTGGATCAAAGCGGAAACTTATCAGAGTGAAAGAGACGGACAGATCCATTTATCTCTTTCACTCTCATGAGTTTCTGCTTTAATCCACTACTCTTATCTGCCATGGGAGTCCACAATTAGGGAGAACTTCGCTGATTTTAAGAAAATTCTGCTGAATTCAAGAGAATTCTTCAAAATTCAGGAGAATTCCACTGAGTTCTCGAAAATGCTATGAAATTCAAGAGAATTTGCAGAATTCATGAGAATGTTGTCAAATTTGGTTGATTGTGGAGAATATTTTTCTCAATTTTTGTATCTCGTTGACGTGTGAAGTTACACCAGAGAGTCACAACCTACTGGAAAAGCGAACGGAGGAGAAATGATACGAACTGAACTTGTTTAGGCACACACTCTTCTCGATGGCACGTGGACTGACGACCTTATAACGCATGCTTCTGATTGGTTAATCTTTAATTGTTAATTACTTGTTATTTATTAACTATAGTAAAATTTTTTACAGTTATTTTCGACGCCATTTTTTTGTTAGAATTCAAAAATACAAAAATGTTTTTTGAGTACTGGGACACCCTGTATAATGCAATTGATCTGAATTTCAAATTAAATAAATTTATTTCATTTACGATTTTGTCGAAAGGTTATCGTGTATAAACGGTTGCGAACATTGATGCAAGAAAGAGATGAATCCGCATTTTTAATTATGGTGGACATCTTTGTGAAGGGTTTAACAGCTCCCCACTAAAAAAAGTCAGGAATCGTCACAAATCGTCAGAAGTTCTGACGATTCCTGAACATGCTGACCATTCCTGACGAGTCTGACGATTTCTGAAGATATGCTTATTTACATCCTATCAGGTAGCTCATCGGCTAGGACCGCAGGTAGGCCAACCCAAAAGGATTAAAAATTGAAAATAAAATTTTTTTTCAATGTTGCATATACAGATTCAAAAGTTAGAAATTCAGAATCTACGGGTTTCGACAATTTCAGATACCTAAAAATGTTCCTAAAAATTTTAATTTAGATCAAATATAATGTATCTTTTAAAGAGAAAGAGATACGTCAAAACGGACAAAATTTTCAGATTCACCTCCAGAGTCATTCAATATATAAATATTATCAATTAAATATAAGTAAAAAGAGAATATGCATGAATAAATATAAATAAATAATCTAAATAACCTAATAAAAGGATTATCCTTCGAACCCAAGCTCTGACGATTCCTGAACATTTCTCACGAATTCTGACTTTTCCTGACGATTTCTGTCGAGAAACGTAACAAAAGTGGTCAAAAATGGTCAAAAGTCCTGACTTTTTTTCTGACGATTCCTGACTTTCTTTTTAGTAGGGCTGATCCAACTACAGCAGAATTTGGAGATTACTTCAAAGTTTATTATTTGAAGAACACCAAGGCTTGGGCTCATCGGTACAGATTAAATTGTGGACTCAATATAAATATGCACATCGAACGGATGCATCGAACAATTAAGTACTTATATTTGGAGGAAAAAGTGGTCAAACGACTTGACAAGGCTGTTAATGCCCTGATGAAATTTGTCCGCCACAAAATTATTTTATCGCCTGATTGTTCTGCATAGGGGCAAAATATGTACAAAAGTCAAGGGCATTAGGTTAAGGCATCGAACAAGTGACAGCCTAGATGTCAATACTATAACAGAAAATTTAATAGGGTGGGGTCTACCATCATCATCTATTCAGGAAATCTACGTAATTGAAAGAAGACTACTTGAGTGTGTTTGTAGACTGATTTGTGCTGATATATATTGTGTTTCGTTTTATATGCTCCTTTTCTTTTTGAAAATGTTTATAAATGTCCATACCTGTAACTAATTCATTTATTTTTTATTTTAGTTTGGAATATGTTGGCCATCGATGATTCTTCAGAGGTAAAGGAGCAGGAAGAATCTAGACTTCCTGGAGTTTTGTCGACAAATAAGAAGGCAAGATCATTGGATGTTGAGAAGGAAAAATTTAAGTTCGATCAATGCAAACTTGTGGACGAAATCCGGACTATTAAGCAATTAGAAGCGCTAAAAAACTGTATGGCTCCAGTTCGACCGATATTAGCAGCTCTTCAGAGCTTTGAAGGGACGAATCTGAATCCTGCCACCCCTTTGGTTCCCTACGCCTGACGCCCAAGAGGCTAACGATATTGCAATTAATTTATTGCAAGATCTGTAAAATCTTGTTTCAATAAAAACTTGTATATTTTATTACATTCCTAATTGGTTATTTAAGAGATCAGCTGAAGTTAATTTTAAAAATGCATTAAAATTTGTTTGTGTGTGATATGGTGCAAAATTGTGCGAAATTTGTCTATCTGTGATATTGTGCAATTTGTATTTATACAAAATATTGTAATGGTTGATATTTTGATACAAAGAAAGATTTTTCAGTTAATAAAGACGAATTTTCCACCACATAGATTAATTTTTTACTATGAAATACAAATTCTCAACAAACTACATTAATTTTGTTCCAAGTAGTTAATAAACGTGAAGAAAATAATAGTTTAATCCTCATTTAAAAAACAACGAATCTTCTTTAAAACATTGGAATTTATACTAAATTGTTGAATTTTCTACCAAAGTGTTGAACTTCCAAGACAAAAAGACAAATTTTCTATACAAAACAATTGAATTTCCGGATCTCGAAGGACCAAAAAATGTTTGATTGATGTGTTTTAGAAAATTTAAACTTATATCTTTGTATGCCCGTAATGAGACTAGTTTATGCTGCAAATGGGTGAGGGTTCAAATAATGTAATGAACACAGTTCTTCAAATTAATATTTCACATATATTTTAAAAAACACGACACAAACTATTTACAGGACTGTAGAGAACAACATGGTAAATATAAGTATAAACGCGAGTTAGTGAAATTATTTAAAGACGAGTTGAAGGTACCGATGTTTCGAAAATATCTGACGAGATCTTAGGGTAGAAGTTACATTGAGGTGCAAGCTGAAGTACAAAGTGGGAGGATTGACCAATTAGAATTCGGAAGTTCGTTGGTGGGATCGATAGGCGACATCCTCTGCAAAGGGCAAGTGAAAATTGCAGCTGCCCGGTTTTTTCCAGAAATAAAATATTCTAGGTAAGGTAATCCTTGAGTTTCGATGGCCTGATCGTAAAGGGCTTAAGTTTAGAACTCCAGACTGAAACTATTTACTCTCGAAGCTGATGGAACAATGCTTAATCTTGAGCAGATGTACAAGCTTTCAAAATTGAAAAGTAAAGTAAAATTCCCCAAACCATAAACAACCGTAGCTATAAATTATTTACAATATGAATCGTCTTGAAGGTTTTCTATCTGATATTTACAATTATTTTTCATAGTAGGACTAAACATAAGCTGGCCCCTTTGAACGACTACGGTTCAAAATAACTGCTGGAAGTGTTACAATAATGAACAGAAGATGAAGATGAGAATAATTATTACAATATTATATTTTAAAAGTAAATCACATATAGAGATGAGATTTACAGAGAATCATACATGTGAAAGAATGTATTATCTAATTACATGCACTCATTACACCTTGATCGGTGGGACGGATGTTATCATTGGTGGTAATCGGAAGTGGATACAAACTTTTAACACTACGTTTGTAGGTTCCGGGTTTTGTCTATACTACGGCTACGCGTACAACCTTATCTTGACCTGGGAAGATTTCGACAATTCTACCTAACTTCCAAGCCATAGGAGGTAAATTGTCTTCCTTGAGAACTACTAGAGTCCCAACTTGGATGTCTTCTTGTTGCGTACCTGGTAGCCACTTGCTGCGGCTGATCATCTCGTTGATATATTCCCTATGCCATCGAGCCCAGAAATCCTGTCTCATTTTCTGAGCGTGTTTCCATGATGATAATCTCCATGATCACGTGTCTCTTAGATCGACCCGTGGGTACGTGGTTAAAGGGCTACCAATAAGAAGGTGACCGGGAGATAATGGAAGTAGGTAATTTGGGTCTGATGATAATGGGGTAAGCGGACGAGAATTCAGGATCGCTTCTATCTCAATCACGTATGTCTCTAGTTGATCGTATGTTAGCAAAGTCTTGCCTACTGTGCGCATGAAATGGTATTTGAAGGATTTAACTGAGGCTTCCCAGAGGCCTCCAAAGTGTGGTGACTGAGGCAGAATGAAGCGCCAATTGATTCTTTGTTCTAGCAAAAAATTTTGGATTTCGGGTTCTTTCTCTGATGCTCTAATAAATTTATATAATTGCTGAATTTCCTTGTTTGCCCCGACAAAATTGGTGGCGTTATCCGGGTAAATTGTATCAGGTTTTCCGCGACGCGAAATGAATCTCTTCAAGCAACCGAGAAATGCTTTGGCAGTTAAGTCGCAGACTACTTCGAGATGAACGGCTTTACTTGAAAAGCACACGAAGATTGAAACATAAACTTTGACTTGATTGCGGTTTCTGACTCGTTACTCTTTAATAAAAAATGGCCCACAATAGTCAACCCCGACATTTAAGAATGGACGCGTTGAAAGTAAGCGATGTTCGGGAAGATTTCCCATGATGTAATTAATTCCGCGCGGTTTGACCTTGAAACATTTTACACACTTTTGAATTAAGTGACGTGTTAAGTTTTTACCATCGATAGGCCAGTACCGCAGACGAACTCCATACAGAGTAGCTTGGGTCGCGACATTGTGGAATGTTTGCGTTTGTGAGACGGCTGCCTACTCGGAGAATTCCGTCCTTATCAATAAAAGGGTTGAGTGGGGATAAATCGCCCTTTTGATTCGTGAGTTTGCCGTGCGAGAGTTTCTCGATGTCGTTGTAAAACGCAGTAACCTGAGTTTGACGGATAATCATATTGTGAGCAACTTCGAGCTCTGATACCGATAGGGGGCCCTGGATTCTGGAATCTTGATTTTTATCTCTGCTATTGCGAATAAAGCGTAACGCATATACAAGTACACGAATGAGTTTACTGAATGATGAACATTCTTCTAGTAACTGCCAATTTGCGATTGTCAATTTGAATGGAAATGTGCCTGCGTAATTTTTTCTGAAGCCCGGGATCTCACCGTTGTGCAATTGTTGTACTGGCCAGTTTTCCTCGCTTTGGAGGAGCCATTTTGGCCCATGTTGCCAAAAAGTACTGGCTAAAAATTCGCGTGGGGTTTGCCCTCGTGAGATAAGATCCGCGGGGTTTTGATCGGTAGGGACATTTTTCCAATCACGAATGTTCGTGAGGGATTGGATTTCAGATACGCGATTCGACATGAATTGTTGTAATTTTTGAGATTCGGTATTTATCCATGCGAGAACTATTGTGTTATCACACCAAAGATGGATGCTGTCTATTGTCAAGTTAAGTGACTTACGAGTGGAGTCAACCCGGTAAGAAGAAAAGAATTTTAAAAAATTCAGAATCTGAATTCTCATTAACACGTGAAATTTCCTCCATCGAAAGTTCCACCATCGAGTAGACAAAAAAAGCCAAACCTATTCCTTTCAATCGACTTAGAAAAATTTAATTGAAGCGTATTGGGAGGAATTAAAGAGTAGAGGAATGCAAAAGAAAGAATAGAAAAAAAGAGAATAATGTCACTTTAAAGAAGCAAAAACTAGTCCTTTTAATCGACTCAGAAAAATTTAATGGAAGCGTATTGGGAGGAATTAAAAAGTGGAGAGATGTAAAACAAAGAGTAGAAAGTAATAAAATAATGTAACTTTTAAGAAGCAACTGTGAATTGAAATAAATTCTTTTTTTTAATGAATAAATATTGTATTACATTTATAAATTACAGGTGAAAAAAAAAAGAATTTGGGTAAATTATGTGAACATTTTTTTATTAATCTGTATAACAGAAACATATTTTGACCGATTTCATATGCAATCTGTCTTGGAACACATTTAAATTATATTAAAATTATTTTCTAGTGTACGTGCATGGATTACACAACCACAAAAAAAGTATACGGAGCCAAAAAACGATCTATCCAGCATAGTCGAAATAAAATTTTTGAAATTTCCTGCCTACCTATTTTTTGGTTTGAATTTGGATTTGTGGTTTAGGTTAAATTTTTGCAACTTGACTGCTAAACATCTGAAACCGTTGTTAGGGTTTATGGAAGGAGAGGAGATGTTCAGTAGCCAACTTGCAATTAGAAGGAATTAAAATAATCGAAAATAAAGCATGTAAGTATGAAATTAAAAATAACCATAACAAAAAAAATTGAAATTTTCAAACTTATGTTGCACACGGAGGAATAGAAATCATGTAAGTGCACGCATTTTGTGGACGGATTAGAAAGAATTAAATTAATCCAAAATACAGCATATAAGTATGGAATTAACAATAACCATGAGAGGTGTGTCTACTGCTCGCATTAAGAGGAATTAAAAAAAATGAAAAATATGTTCGCCATTCTTTCGTTGGGCACTTCTCCCGATGGAAAATTACCACATTCAAAAAAATTAAATAATGCTCACTCTTTCGTTTGAATATGAAAATATTAATTTTTTTTAATTCTTCTCTTCTTACCGGGAAGCAACTTCGCCAATTGATATGCGGCACACAATTCAAGTTTTGGGATTGTGGGATTGAGATGAGTCCCTTTTTGTATTGTGCCGAGTGGTGCTACGCGCGATTTTGCACAAATCAAAGAAACGTGATTTTTTCCGTCGCAATCAGTGCAACGCAAATAGAGTGCGGCGCCATAAGCCTTTAAACTGGCATCTGAAAACCCGTGAATTTCAATACGAACTGTGTTAGGAGCTGTGATGCATCGGTTAAATTGAACCTGACGCAGGAGAGGTAACTGATCACGATAATCTGTTCATCGTTTTTGCATTTCATGTGGAACCTGTTCGTCCCAGGAAAGTTTTAATTTCCAGAGATGCTGAATCAGCAATTTCGCAATCATAACTACTGGCCCCAGTAGCCCGAGGGGATCAAATAGTTTTGCCGTTTGTGAAAATATTGAGCGTTTGGTAATCGGATCGTCAAAATTGGATAAATTTACTGTGTACAGGATTTTATCGGAGACTGTGTTCCAACAAAGACCAAGAGTTTTGCTGGTTTCCGTCGGATCCAGTGACATGTGAGAAGCGAGAGAACTGTTTTCTATATCATTTATGAGTCTAGGGTCATTTGATCGCCACTTCCGAAAATTAAATCCTCCTTTGTGCAGGAGAGAAATTAAATCATTGCGCATTGAAAGTGCTTCTTCGTACGTGCTAGCACCGGTCAACAAATCGTCGACGTAAAAATCGCGTTTTGCTATTTCCGCCGCGATGGGAAAATTGTCGCGTTCGTCTTCTGCCAATTGATGCAGAGTTCTAATTGCAAGGAAAGGAGCGGACGAAGTACCGAATGTAACGGTGTTTAACGTGTATACCTGAATTTGTTCACTGGGATCTTCTCTCCAAAAAATCTTATGAAAAAAACTGTGTTCATGATAAAATTGGATCTGCCGATACATCTGTTCGATGTCCGCGGTAAGTGCAATTAGAAATGTCCGGAAACGCATGAAAGTGGTAAATAAATCAGCTTGAATGGTCGGTCCTACCATTAAACTGTCATTCAATGAAAATCCTGTTGACGACTTGACCGATCCGTCGAAAACGACGCGTGTTTTTGTGGTGACGCTACTTTTTTTTATAACAGCATGGTGAGGAATATAAAATTCACGCTCTGAACATCCGTTTTGGTTAATTAATCTCATGTGCCCTGATTGCTTGTAACCGTTAATACACTCAACATATTCTGACTTAAGATCTGGATTTTTTGAAAATTTGGATTCCAATGAGAGAAATCTATTGAACGCTGTTTTTCGAGATTCGCCAATTTTTTCTCTGTTTTCGTTAAAGGGTAATTGGACTGTATATTGTCCTGATGCGTTTTGAGTGGTAGTTTTTATGAAATGGGATTCACAGGCTTCCTGTTCTGATGACCAAGGAGAGTCCTCGCGAGGTGAATCTACTTCCCACAATAAGGGCAGTTCTGAGAACTTTGTGAAATTACAGTAAATCTTTCCGAGTCTCGCTTGAGTTTGATGGAGACATCCCGAAACTACCCAACCGAGTTCCGTTTTCTTGAAGAACGGCTTCATGATTTGCAATGGGTATTTGACCAGAATGTAAAAATTGGTAAAAATACTGCGCACCGAGAATAATGTCTATTTCAGAGGGTTGATGAAACTCTGGATCCGCAAGGAATACATCTTTAGGAATAGGGATTGATTTGCGATCAATGAAGACTGATGGCATAGTCGAGCCGATTCGATTTACTACAAAAAGGGATAGATCGTGCTGTCGATCATTGTATCGAGACTTGATGGTAGCTTTCGTAGTGTATTTTACCGTTTTGCCTGCAAATTTTTGTGTAATCGCGTGGGGCTGTGAACCCGATTTTAGCATAACGCGACATGCATGTGTGTGGCTTTTGTCATCGACGACGTCGACGATGGCAGTTGCCAAAACTACTTCAGATGGGATAAATGATTGATAACTAGAAACCGGATTTTGCAATGTCTTACTGGACTGGTTGGATGGATCTGCTTGATTTTTTTCTGCATCTGACTCAGGGAAATTTTTATCAAAATGCAAAAGTGAATTATGCCTTTTACCGCACTTACGGCATCCGCTTGATAAACAATTCCTCGATTGATGTCTGCCGCGCAAACAATTTGTACAAACTGACGCGTTTTTAGCTGCTTCATATCTGTCTTTCGTAGACATCGCTAAGAAATCGTGGCATGAAAAGATACCGTGTTCACCCTTGCAAATATAACATATATAATTTTTGTGATTTTCAATCGATTGACTGTTATGTGAATTTTGATGGGATTTATTGTGATTGAAATTTTGATTGGATTGATTGTGATTTGAATTTTGATTGGAGGACGTAGCAACGCCTGTAAAGGGTGAACGAGATTTTGAATTGAAATGACCGTTATTTTTTCATTAAACCGTTTTTTGAGAGTTTGAATGATAAGTAGCTGCCCTTGTCTCTTCAATATGAGAGCGGCGCTGTAAAAAATCGAGCATGTTCTTAAGAGTAGGAAGCTCAACCTCGCAAACGCATTCTTCCCATTTCTCAATAGTATAATTATTTAATTTTCCCTTAATTAAATGAATAAGCATGAAATTCCATTGATCTACATCGATGGAGAGAGCGCGGAGTGCTCAAAGATGTTTTTTTACCGTATCATGTAGTTGACGGATTGAAAATTCTTTGGAAACTGGTTTCAAATCGTAAAGAGCTTTAACGTGGGTATCGATAATCACCTTTTTATTATGATACCGGGTTTTCAGCAGTTCCCAAGCCACTGTGTAATTTTCACTGGTGGTTTCTAAAGACGCGATTATATTCACGGCATCCCCAGTCACTGAACCTTTTAAATAATGAAATTTTTGAGTTACCGGAATGACCCTGTCATTGTGAATCATCGAATTGAAAGAATCATAAAATCCGAGCCATGTTTCAATGTTACCCGAGAAAACTGGAATCTTCAGATCGGGAAGATTACGATGAATACGTCGCGATATATTCAAATCCTGAATTCGTGGGACATTCGATTCATCGTTCTCTACGGCGCAATTATCGGCTTGCACGATTTGATGCGGTTGCGAACTAGCTGAAGTAAGTGCATTAGAGCACCCACTGTTTTCTGAACCAAGATGAGAGGACGGTGCAGATGGTGAAATTAAAGTAACCGCTACTGAAGTCGCGGAGAGATTTCTTTTTATTAATGATTTGAATTGACCGCAAATTGAATAATATCTATTTTCAAAATTCGCTCGTTCATTTACGCTCTCAGACTCCTCTGACGAGCCTTCCTCGACTAGCTCTTCTATCGCTTCCAGAATGGTTGTAAAATTTTCGGAAATCGGTACAACTCTCTCTTTTAACCGCGTTTCTAAATCAAGTTTCTCAAAATCTGTTTCGTCTTAAGTTGAATCCAGAAATTTTTCTAGAATAGTTAATTGACTCTTCAAAGTACCGAGTTTTTTCCTCAAACCTTTAAGCTCTTCTGAGGCCATTTTAAACAGTTAAAGTTTTATACGTGAAGGAGATTGAAACGACTTGAAAAATGGAACGTGAAAGAATAATGGATATGAAATGGATATGAAATGGAATTTGGTAGATCAAATAACTGACTTACTTGGACCTTGTAAGATACGTAGAGATACCTCGAGATGCTGTAGCTGCATTGGCTGCTCGTTGAACGTTGATTCTGTACGGATGATCTGGATATCTGGCTCTCCTAAATCGCCTCTGTTGATGAAATTGCAAGCCCTTCTTGGGCAGCTTGTGAATTTTCTCGTTCACTGTGGTCACCAATTGTTATTGTCCACTAATTGTTCCGAACACACATCGGTATTAAAAAATGTCAGATACTTATGTTTCTCTGACTTGTATTGGCACTTGCAATGTCACTAACTCGTCTGTTTTTCGTCAGTAATGTTTGTAATGTTTTATAAATTTTTATGTTGTTTTGTAATGTTTTGTAATGCTTGGTAAATTTTTGTAATGTTTTGTGACTGTTGTCCCGAAGAAATAATGTAAATTCACATTGAGTATGCACTCTTCACTGTATGATTTTACTGTTTGTTAGTCACTGATTGTCACTTTTCACTTCGGTTGCTTAACAGCCACTTATTTTGATGAATGTTTTTTAAACCGGTAGATCGGATCCGGATCTCGAAGGACCAAAAAATGTTTGATTGATGAGTTTTAGAAAATTTAAACTTATATTTTTGTATGCCTGTAATGAGACTAGTTTATGCTGCAAATGGGTGAGGGTTCAAATAATGTAATGAACACAGTTCTTCAAATTAATATTTCACATATATTTTAAAGAACACGACACAAACTATTTACAGGACTGTAGAGAACAACATGGTAAATATAAGTATAAACGCGAGTTAGTGAAATTATTTAAAGACGAGTTGAAGGTACCGATGTTTCGAAAATATCTGACGAGATCTTAGGGTCGAAGTTACATTGAGGTGCAAGCTGAAGTACAAAGTGGGAGGATTGACCAATTAGAATTCGGAAGTTCGTTGGTGGGATCGATAGGCGACACCCTCTGCAAAGGGCAAGTGAAAATTGCAGCTGCCCGGTTTTTTCCAGAAATAAAATATTCTAGGTAAGCTCATCCTTGAGTTTCAATGGCCTGATCGTAAAGGGCTTAAGTTTAGAACTCGAGACTGAAACTATTTACTCTCGAAGCTGATGGAACAATGCTTAATCTTGAGCAAATGTACAAACTTTCAAAATTGGAAAGTAAAGTAAAATTCCCCAAACCATAAACAACCCTAGCTATAAATTATTTACAATATGAATCGTCTTGAAGGTTTTCTATCTGATATTTACAATTATTTTTTATAGTAGGACTAAACAAATTAGAAGCGCTAAAAAAGTGTATGGCTCTAGTTCGACCGATATTAGCAGCTCTTCAGAGCCTTGAAAGGACGAATCTGAATCCTGCCACCCCTTTGGTTCCCTACGCAAGAGGCTAACGATATTGCAATTCATTTATTGCAAGATCTGTAAAATCTTGTTTCAATAAAAACTTGTATATTTTATTACATTCCTAATTGGTTATTTAAGAGATCAGCTGAAGTTTATTTTAAAAATGCATTAAAATTTGTTTGTGTGTGATATTGTGCAAAATTGTGCGAAATTTGTCTATCTGTGATATTGTGCAATTTGTATTTATACAAAATATTGTAATGGTTGATATTTTGATACAAAGAAAGATTTTTCAGTTAATAAAGACGAATTTTCCACCACAAAGATTAATTTTTCACTATGAAATACAAATTCTCAACAAACTACATTAATTTTGTTCCAAGTAGTTAATAAACGTGAAGAAAATAATAGTTTAATTCTCATTTAAAAAACAACGAATCTTCTTTAAAACAGTTGAATTTATACTAAATTGTTGAATTTTCTACCAAAGTGTTGAACTTCCAAGACAAAAAAACAAATTTTCTATACAAAACAATTGAATTTTCTACCAAAAATATCAAAATTTCAAGAAATGTTCATTTTCAACCTAACAGATGAATTTTCAGTTAAGAGAATTATTTTTTACTCCCAAAAAAGTGAATTTTTAAAAAAGCTGTCCACTTTTCAACTCAGTAGCTTAAACTTCAACCATGGAGTTACATTTTTAATCAAAGTAAAATCTTATATTTGTATTTTTTTTTAATTTGTTAATCATATTTGACTTTTGTAAGGTTTCATTAATTTCATTTTCGTTATACAAGCTATGATCATATATTCAAAAAATTAAAAAGTTCAATTAATGTATTTTATAAATCATGTGACATATATTGATAAACCTGCCTGACGTAAGCCGACAACACCCATAGAGGTGAGCCAAGTTTTTGAAATCGGCGCCACACGCATGCTCGCAATCAGGAAGGAAAATAGCAGGCGTATCGGCAGACGCTTGTGAGGACGGCGTCCCAACAAGCGTCTAGATCCCGACTGCAACTTTTGCGCTCGGCTCTCGTCTTGTGCGCGCGCACCGCCCACCTACCCGCGGGAAATTTAGAAGTCGATGTTTCAAATTTCTTCATGTTTCTAAGTATGGAGCCTGATAGTTTTTGGCTGTAAGAGCATTAAAAAGAAGCTAATTTGCCATTCTGTGTTACAATGAAATTTGTTAGTAAAATAAATAAAATAAATATTAAATTTCAACTAACGTTTATGAAAATTACTTCATACCAATTTGTATTAAATTTAATACCAATGTATTGAAGTCATTTGCATACACGGGAGCTGAAATGTAATATACGTTACAATAGGAATAGCTGTGCACTTTATATTAAATGTAATATACAGGTCGGTATAGCAGTGTGCATGAAAACTCAAAGTGCTTTCATTTCATTAAATCTTGTCAAATATTAGCAATTAAATTAATAATCTAGAATTCGTAAATTGAATTGTTTTTTATGAATGAAGTGCAACGTACATATGAAACATCTGTCATTTATTTACGTAATTGATTTTTTCAAATTAAAATTGAATTTTATTTTTGATTAATTGTAAGAAGGTATCATGTTTTATTATTGAGAATCAAAAATTACTGCTGATCTTATTTTGATTTTGTATAAAATAATCAAAGCACATTTTAGTAAAGTTTCAAAACTTCAGACTACTTCGCTTAGAAATTAATTTGCTTTGAAAACAGTTATAAGTTATGAAACAGTTATTTCATGGAAATGCGAAGAGTAATTGAAATCTTTTAGTCTATTATGAAAGAATTTCAATGATTTTAAATAGGGTATACTAGTGTGGTCCAAAAATTCGACTTTCGATTTTTTGTGGTAACCCCCCCCCCCCCCCCCATTTTGTTCGTTTTCCGGAAAAAGAAATTCCGTACTCCTCTTTTTTTTTAACGTTGACCCGTGCCCCCGGGCTTTTGAAATTAACATGGAGTTTTAAATGGGAAAAGCTCGATTTTCAAAAAAATGGAAAAAAAGAAGTACTTGGTTATGCATTTTTTGTCAATTAAAGTATTGTCACCTCTTGAGGAGTATTTAAGGAATAATTTCCACCCAATAGCTTTTAATTTTGACACACCTGAACCCCTTAAATTTTGCCTGGAAAATGCCCCAAAAAATGCAACAAAGCAGTTTTCTATCAAATTCATGCTAAAGACGGTATTTAAAAAAAAATTTTAACATGAATTATTTTTAATCGATAAGTGACGAATTTTAAGGAATATTTCGAATATTTTGAAATTGTTTAAACAATTAGTATTTGTTTAAACCATTTTTTTCCCCTGTAAATCGTGAAAAGTTATTATCTTTCGGAATAAATCGTACAAAGTTGATGAATGTCAAGAGTAGTAGTTCTTGTTTAACTTATTTGGTAATTATTTAAACAATTTTCATTTGTTGAAACCATTTGTTCTCCCTGAAATCGTAAAAAGTTATTATTTTCTGAATATATTGACACAATTAAAGATTGTTGAAAGCAATACATTTTTGAAGGATGTTTGTTAATTATTTGAACAATGTTGATTTGTTTAAAAAATTTTTCCCTCTGTAAAGCGTGAAAAATTATTACTTCCTGGTTGATGCTTATTACCTGAAATTCATTTGAAAAATTATTCATTTTAACGAATATGATCTGAAAAAATAACTACTCATAACAGACTGCAAAACAGGTTTATAATAATGATTATGAATGATTATTAATTGTTTAAATAACTACTGAATAAGTTAAACAAGAACTACTACTCTTGACACTCATCAAATTTGTACGATTTATTCCGAAACATAATAACTTTTCACGATTAACAGGGGAAAAAAATTGTTTAAACAAATACTAATTGTTTAAAAATTTTAAATTATTCAAAATATACTTTAGAACTAGTCACTTATCGATTAAAAATAATTCATGTTTTTTTAAATACCGTCTTTAGCGTGAATTTGATAGAAAACTGCTATTTTGCATTTTTTGGGGCATTTTCCGGGCACAATTAAAGGCGTTCAGGTGTGTCAAAATTAAAAGCTATTGGGTGGAAATTATTCCTTGAATACTCCTCAAGAGGTGACAATACTTTAATTGACAACAAATGTATAACAAGTACTTCTTTTTTCCATTTTTTTGAAAATCGAGATTTTCCCATTTAAAACCCCATGTTAATTTCAAAAGCCCGGGGGGACGGGTTAATGTTGAAAAAAAA
>CAKNXH010060897.1:0-27038 GCA_932178445.1 Andricus quercusramuli
AATTTTCTACTGAAAAAGGCGAATTTTTATCAAAATACATGAATTTAAACTAAAAAAGATATAGATGTGGATTACTCCAGATACAAGTGCGTTGCGCGGATTAGCCTGGATTACCAGTTCGGATAACCGAGCGGTCCAGCAGATTACCAAATTTGTTTTCCCCTCGCTTTTTTTCTGGAATCGCATTGCTGGAAATCTTTTCTTTAATTCAAAAAAAAAATCTCATTTTTCAGATTAAAAAAATACTAACCCACAAACTTCATGCCAGCGGCTTCTAGAGCTGATACAAATTTCGGATTGACTTCGTATCTGTGACGATGTCTCTCTTCCACGCTGTCTTTGTTACCATACAATTGCTCTGCAAAAAAAAAAGATCCTTTATAATAGTGGAAACTTCAAAATTTTTTTTTCCAACAAAACAGTTGAATTTTTTACCAAAAAAGATGACTGACAAAATAATTAAATTTTCAATAAAATAATTGAATGTTTAATCAAGCTGTTTAATTTTCGACACATAAAACATAAATTTTCAACCAATCGATCGAATATTTAATCAAAAAAGATTAAACTTTAACCAAAACGAGTTGCATGTTGAACCAAATAGTTGAGTTTTTAAGCTAAGAATTATAATTTTTTAGAGAACAGTTGACTTTCAAACCCGAAAAGATGTTTTTTCAACAAAAAAAAAGGATAATTTAATAAGAGTTCAATTTTTACTCAAATAATTGAATTTTCAACAATAGTTACATTTTCAACTAAAATTCTGAATCTTCAACAAAAAGATTGAATTTTTAACACAGAAGTTGAAGAAATAATTGAGCTAATATTTCAAATAAAAACAGATCTTAGTCTTAAATAAAAAAATTAAAATTTATCAAGATTAATTCTGAACGTAAAATGTAATAGTGGATATTTCAACAAAAAATATATATTTAAAAAATTAAAAAACAGTCAAGTTTAACAAAAAATGATGAATTCTCAGAAAAATTGAATAGCTTATATTTTATTATAAAAATGTTTTCATTTGAAATAAAAAATAGTTCAAGTCTACCAAAAAGACAAAATTTTCAATATATGATATTTCAACCTGAAATATGAAATTTGACTAAAAGAGATGAATTTTGTAACAAAAAAGGCGAATTTTCAATAAAATAGTAAAAATATTCCACCAAATAGATGAACTTTCAATTAAAATGATGAATTATCCAACAAAAAATATGAATTTTAACCAAACCGTTTTTTTTTATTATACAAAGAAGAAAAAGTTCATCCAAATTGTTGAATTTTCAGAATAAAGACGAATTTTCTCTAAAACTGTTGTATTTTTAACAAAAAAAAAGTCTTTTTTAAACCTAGCTGTTGCATTTTTAATCAAAAAAGAGGATATTAGAACCAAAAAGTCGAATTTGTAACTAAAACAGGTAAATTTGCGACAAAAAATGGAAAAGTTTCGTTTTCATTTTTAAAAATTAACTTTGGAACAAAGAAAGCAAATTTTACACAAAATAGTGAAATTTTCAAAGAAACAGATGAATCTTCAATAAAATAAATAAATTTTTCAACAAATAGGATCAACATTTACCCACGTAGTAGAATTTTCAATTAAAAATCATGAGCGTTCAGAATATTTTATTTTTAGGAAAGCGGTTCTACCTTCAACCAAATTTATTTTTATTTTCAAACGTAAAATATGAATTTTCAACGAATAATGTAATAGTCAATATTTCAATAAAAAAATATTTTATTTCAACCAAAATTTCTACCATATCGGGAGAATTTTTAATCCAAAAGGACAAAAGTTCATCAAAACAGTTAAATTTTCAACAAAAAAGTTGGACTTTTAACCACATTGTTGAATTTTCAACCTATAAAGATAAATTTTCAACCAATTGATAGAATTTTTGATAAGACAGTTCAATTTTGAAAATAAATAAATAAAAACATAATTTTCAATAGAAAATGATGCATTTTCTGTCCAAATAGACGAATCGTCAACAAAACAGTTACATTTTCGACCAAAAAGGATGACTTTTTACAAAATAGTTGACGTTTTAACCAAATAGTTTAATGTTCAACAAAATAGTTGAATTTTCAACGAAATAGAAGAATTTTTGACCAAATTAAATGAATTCTGAACCAAAAATATAATGGTAAACTTTGCAATTAAACAGAATAAACTTTCAAACAAAATAGTTCAATGTTCTACTAGTCTACCTAAAAACAGTTGTATTTTAATCCCGGAAAGATTCATTTTCAACAAAAAAGTTCATTTTTAATTAAGAAGAATGCATTTTTAACCTGAAAAGTTGAATTTTCAAGCCAAAAAGTCGGCTTTTTAAACAGTTCAATGTTTATCCCGAAAATTTAATTTTCAAGAAAAAGATGAATTTTCATCGAAAAATGAAATAGTTTACATTTCAACGAAAAAAAACAACGTATTTTCGACAAAATAGATGAATATGCAACTAAAGAGTTAAATTTTCAAGAAAATAATTAAATTTTCTACCAAAAGGTATAAGTTTTCAAATAAAAAAGATGAATTTTCGACTAAGAAAATTAATTTTTCACCAAAAATATGAACATTCGACAAAATAAATAAATTTTCGAACACAGTTCAAAATTCAACTAAAAAAGATTTTTCAGTACAGAAAGAATTCCCGTAAAAGAGTTGAATTTTTCACCCGAAAATATGATTTTTTAACCAAAGAAGAGGACACTACAATCTGCAAGTCAAGAAGATTAGTTTGCAACTAAAAAAGATCGATTTTCAACTAAAAAATGAAAAGTAAATTTTAAATTAAAAGAAATTAATTAAAATTTTAAAAAACAGTTAAATTTTCAATCAATAAAGATTAATTTGCAAACAAACAGTTGCATTTCATTCAAGAAGATGTAATTTCTATTAAAATAAAAATTAATTTCTAAAACAAAAAGACGAATTTTCAAGAAAATAGTTGAATTTTCAACAAAGACCTACGGCCACGAATAATACAATAGTAAATATTTCAACAAAAAATTACTTTAATTTTAATATCAAAAACAGATGGATTCAACCAAAAGACAAACTTAAAACACACTAGTTGAATCCTCAAACAAAGAATATTAATTTCCAACAAAAAAATATGAATTTTCACCAAAATTGTGGAAATTTCAAACAAATAATAAAATTTCCAACTTAAAATATAATCTCCAGATTAGAGATAAATAGAAATACAAGAAAAATAAATCACTGATAAGAATATTATATTAGGGTGGCCGCAAAACTTCATTTCCAAAATACCCTCAATTTTCCCTGACCAATTTATTATTTACTAATTTTCAAAAATAACTTACTTATCACAGATTCTCCTTCGGTAAAAATAGTTGTCCTTTTTCCTAATCGCATAGTTCCACCCATTTGTCCTTGATTATGTTCAGGCATATCGATAACAAGTGGATTTTCTGTTTCGCTATCAAATTCGGTACTATTCGCATTACTCAGATTCAACACGTTTCTTCCAAATTCGATTACTGCAGTTTGCATTCCCAAACATATCCCAAGGAAGGGTTTGTTGTTCATTCTACACCATTTGCACGCTTCTATTTTTCCTTCGATTCCCCTTTTTCCAAAACCTCCTGGCACTATCACACCGCTGAAAAATGGCAGAAATTTTAGTTATTAAAACAATTTTTTAATCATATTAGGAAAACCGGTTCATATAAAATTAATCAAACATGTTGCACCGGAGTTTTATTTTGTTTATAACATAGAAAATTTTATACATGACAAAATACTTTAGACAAAATACATGAATTTTCAACATGTAAATAATAAATTTTCAATCAAAAAAGGAATAATTAAATTTTCAGACAAAAAAATTATTTTTCAATGAAAAAAATCGAGTTTTCAACGAAATAGTTGAATTTGGAACCAAAGAGGAGAAAATAAAAAAATAAAAAATGTAATACAGTAGTTCAAGTTTTAACCAATTAGTTGAATTTCAAATAAAAAAGATGAATTTTAACTCAACAGTTACATTTTCAACCGAAAATACGAATTTTCAAACAAAGACTTTCTACTAACAAGATGATATTTCAACAAAATAAAAGAATTTTTGAACAAACCGTTGGATTATTCATGAAAAAGATGAAATTTTTACTAAAGCAGATGAGTTTTCACACCGAAATGAAGAATTGTTTTACAGAATAATTGAATTTTCAACCCTAAAATAAGAATTTTCAACAAAAATTTGATTTTCAATCAAATAGATTAATTTTTGAATTGTTGAATACAGCCGAAATATATTTCATTTTCAACCAATAGAGGATTTCTACCAAAAGAGATGAATTTTCAATCCATGAAGATTAATTTTTAACAAAATAGTTAAATTTTAAAGCCAAAAAGACTTTTTTTCAGAAGACAGTTATTATTATTGACCCGAAAAGTTATATTTTAAACAAAAAAGATAATTTCCAATAAAAAAAGATGAATTTTTAAACCAAAATAGGTCTTTTTTCAAAAGATAAATTTTCCACCAAGAAGATTAGGTTTCTACCAAAACAGATGAATTTTTATCAAAATACCTGCATTTTTAACCATATAGTTAAATTTTCAACCAGAAAAGATTAATTTTCAAGCAAATAGATCAATTTTCAAATGAATATTTCAATTTTCAATCAACTAGTCAAATTTTCGACCAAGATAAGTGAATTTTCAAATGAAAACAAAAATTTCCTACCAAAAAGATAAGCTTTCTATGAATTTCTTACAAAAAAATTACTTATTCAACCCGTAAATTAGAATTTTCCACAAAAAAGTTAATTTCCAATTAACTGGTTCAAGTTTTTACCAAATTGTTGAATTTCCAAGGCAAAACGAAGAATTTTCTATATTGCGAAAGAGTAATTTTTACAAATTGTTTTTGGTTGAAAATTAACTGTTTTGTTTGAAATTTAACTTTTCGGGTCAATCATTTTATTTTGTTATAACATAGAAAATGTTCAAGATCAGACAATTTACTTGGCGACAATCTTTATCAACAATGGTATAACAATGTATATAAAATTATTAACTTTTTATAAACAAATTAATTAGAAGCAAAAGCGATTTATTCTAAAATTGTCCGAATAATTTAGAATATGTTGAACAAAATGAAAGGGTTTCATTTTTAATAAAAAGTTAATTCTCATTGTTAAATAAAAATAAAAGGATATTTTTTCAAAATCGAACATTTCTTATCTTTTTTGAACTGAAATAACTTTGATTTAAACAAAATTTAAGATCGAAAAATCTCAACAAAAAAATGATTTTGTCGCAAATTCACTGGAAAAATAATAATAATCAAACGGAAAAATAATAAAACTTTATTTATCATTTTTTAAAACAATTTGGCTAAAAATGCGATGTGGAAAAACTAATAGTATATTCGATTCTGCTGAAAAATTGAACCAAATTTCAACCAAATAGTCGAACTTTCCAACAAATAGGTGAATGTTCAAATAAAAATATGAATTTCCAACCAAAAAGATAAACTTTCTATGAATTTTCTACAAAAAAATCACTTCTTCAACCCGAAAATCAGAACTTTCGACAGAAAAGTTCATTTTCAACCAACTAGTTCAATTTTTTACCAAACTGTTGAATTTTCAACTTAAGAATATGAATTGACACAAAAAAGATGAATTTTCAATTCATGAGGACGAATTTTCAATAAAGCAGTAGAATTTTTATTTTATTATTATTATAATCAAAAATGTCAGAAAAAAAAAAATTCACAAAATCACTGACAAAATAATAACTAAACTAGAAAATAATAAAAGGTTATTTTTAAACTGTTTAAACAATTTTTTTAAAAATGCGAGATAGAAAAACTAACAGCACAGCACTTTTAATATCTCGCATATTTAAACAAGTCGTTCAAATAAAAATAGTTTAAACAATTTGAAAAAAAAAATTTTTCGTCACAGATATTTTTAATCACTTCAGATATTTTTAATCCAAACTCGATAATTTACACGTGGAAAATAAAAGCTAAATTATGTTTATTTTAGCTTATTTCAAATTAGTAATTGTTCAATCTTTATTTACACTTAAAAATTAACCGTATCAATTACAAATTAAAAAGTTTGAAAATGGAACATTAAAATTTTAATGGTTTCTATTTCAAACTATTAAATTTCGAATTATTTAGCTTATAATTTTTGGTTCACAATTGCTCATTTAAAATAAAAAGTCAAATATTGCCAAATATTAAAAAATTGTGCTTTTTTACATTACAAAATTTCAAACTGAATGAGTTTAAAATTGAATATTTTAGACTGGAACAGTATTTAAATAGAACGTGAAATTCAATAAAAGCGTTTAATTATGAATCTACTAATTTTAATTTATTTTATAAATGAAAATAGTTCATAAAGTTTTATTCAGACTACAGTTCAATTTAAAAAATCACGAATTAATTTATATTTACATTTTATCAACTTGACACGTTTTTTATCTAAATTTTCCATTTCAAAGCCTTCAAAACTGAATCCAAAAATTCTTCACATTAAAAATATTACGCTTAAAAATGAAGACCTACAATTGAAAATTTTTCAGATAAAAGCTATTAGAATTACGCATTGTAAACTGAATAATTTCATCCTTGAAAAGGTTAAAAATTGAACTTAACGTTCAAAAAAAAAGTTCAAATCAAACTTATTTTAAATTGCATTATATCATGGGATATGAAATTCGTGATATTTAAAGTAATTGGATGAATTTTTCTTCTTAAAATTAGTCAAATTCCCGGTCAAAAAATAAATGTTTCTAATAAATTTTATTAAAAAATGTATATAATATAAATGGAATGCTTACTCGCTTTTGCATAATTCTTGCCATGCTTCATGGAATATGACAGGGTTTGACTGCTTCGTTTCTTCTTCTAAATTGCAGGCATCAATGTACTAAAAAAAAACAAGAATCGTTGTATTCATTGTATAATAATAATATTCATTAAAAAATATTTTACAACTATATGCCTAGGACTTATTTAAGAAATACAAAATAGTATCAACAGTAGCATAAAATTAAAAAATAGCAGCTAAATAGTGTCATGAAAATAAAAAAAAAAAAATTAGATGAAGAGGTTAACTGTTTTTGAAATCTAGTACACAAAATAATTCCTTTTAATATCCTATGAATCTCTTAAATATGGTGAAGACGACCCTCAAGATTTCGAAATATTTCACGGAATTTAAAGAATTTTGAGACATTTTAAGGGGTTTCCTTCGGAAATCGAAAAAACCTATTAAATTATGGAGAAATCCTTTGAAATTCCTTAAAAATAAATTAAATTGAACTCATTCAATACAGTTTTGTATCCGTTCAAATCCCTGGTTGAAATTTTTGGATATGCTAAAAAATTCTTTAGAAGCGCTTGAAAACTTTCTTTTAGAAATCGTAAAAATCCATAAAAGTAGAAATTATTAAAAAAAAGATGTTAGTTCTCTAGGAATTAATTGAAATACCTTGAATATGAATTGAATTAAACTTATTGACTAAAGTTCTCTAATAAAGCATTTACAATCTCTAGAAATCTTTGAAATCCTCAGAGATTCAATAAAAGCCTTTCAATCTTGTGAAATTTATTCATATAAATTAAAATCCATTAAAAGCTTGAATGATCATAAAAAAAATTCAAATCCCTAGAAATAATTTAATTTTTATTTCTCAAAATTCTCCAGAAATGCCTTAGAATCTCTGAAAATCCCTAGCAATCGTTGGAATCGCTGGAAGCCCCTTAAAATTTAATTGAATTTCAATTATTTTTCAAATTTCTCTAAAAATCCCTCGAAATGTTTGGAAATTCTACAAACATTTTTTTAAATGTTTTGAAATCTTTTGGAATCCCTTGAAAACTTTTTTTAAATCCTGGTCGATTCCATAAAATCCTTTTAACTTTGTGAAATTCCTTGAAATACCATACAAACTTTTTAATATCCACTGAAAAATTGATAAAATTTTTGAAATCTATTAAAATTCTCTTCGACCCCTTACTTGAAATGCAAAAAAATTCTATAAGAAATCTAATGAAAACTTTAAATTTATTTCCAAATCCCAAAAATTACTCAAATATTGTAAAATTCCTGGAAAGCCCTTACAATTTTTTAAAATCCTCTGATACTCTTAAAGAACTTGGAAATTTTTTGTTAGCTTGTCAAGTACCCGAAAATCTTCTTAAGTCTTCGAATTTTTTTGAATATTCAAAATTCCTAGAGATCCCATTAATTCGTGTAGGTCTGATAAAATCCAAACAATTTCCTTGAAACCCCGTAAAATTACCTTGAACTTTGTAATATCTCTGAAAATTTCTTCCAAAATTTTGCAAACTTTAAATTTCTCTGAAACCTTTGGAATCTTTGAAAATACTCTAAAATCTTGAAAATACTCTAAAATCTTGCAAACCCCATTAAAATTCTTTCAAAATTCTGAAATAAGTTAAAATCCAAGGTGGCCGTTTTAAGGAGGTCATCCCGTGTGACAGTCTTTTTTTAAAAGGTTTTTTCGAAATTTTTAGTTGATAAATTAAAAAACACAGAACTTTCAAATTTTCACTATATATTTATTCAGTCTTTAATAGTAATTATGAATTTTTATATGCAAAAATATAATCTTGATCGCGTGTTTTATTGAGCGAATGTCAATCATATAAAACAAATTATAAAATTGAAATTTACAATTAAAAATTGTAATAATTCAACAAAAATTCAGCTTGAACCAAAGAAACATGTTATTATTTTTTATTCATGAGAAACATTTTTTTCGTGGTGTTTAATAACGTTCCAAAATCGCAAAAAAGATATGAAATCCCAAAAATCCTAACTCACGACAAACATTTTTTTCCGAAAAACCAAAATAAAAATAAGATAAGTTTTGAACAAAATAGCTAAATTGTTGAATTAAGAACATCAGTTTTCAACCAAAAATTGAATAGTTACATTTTCGTTTCGAAAAATTAATTTTCAATTGAAAAAACTGAATTTTCGACCTAATTGTTGAATGTTGAAGCCTGAAAGAAGAATTTTCTACAATGCAGTTTATTTTTCAACATAAAAATATGAATTTTCAAGTAAAAGGACGATTTTTTTACAAATTACATAAATTTTTAACCGAATATTTAAATTTTCAAAATAAAAAAGATCAATTTTATACCAAAAATGGAATTGCTACATTTTCATTTGAAAAAAAACTAATTGTCAAATGAAAAAAAAACATTTTCTACCAAATTACTCAATTTTTGAGGGGAAAAAAAAAGAACTTTCTACAACATATTTGAATTTTTAACTCAAAAATATAAGCTTTGCAGCCAAATAAATATATTTTTAACCAAAAAGTTAAATTTTTAACCAACTTTCCGCCAAAAAATATAACTTTTGAACGAAGTTTGAACTTGCAACAAAATAGTTGAATTTTCGACTAAAAAATATCAATTTTTCAAACACAAATGGAATAGTTCAATTGTGAGTTTGAAAAAATTAATTTTCAACGAAAAAAAAAGTTTCAACATATCGTATATTTGAAGAGAAAAGGGGAAAAGGGGGAAGTTTTTTTGAGAATAGGGGGGAAAAGGGGAATTTCAAGAAAAAAGGGGAACCTAAGAAAAAAAGGGGAAGATTGTGCACCCTGAGATTTAGTTACAAAAATATCAATTCACGTTATCATTTTCAATGCTCTAAATTGAAAAATCAATCAATGAATTAAAATTTTTTCAAAATTATATCATTTTAAGAAATTTTGAGGTGGAATAGTTAAAAAATTCTTAAAATGCTTCGAAATTTTCTTTCAAATCTCGAAAAATCATGTTGTTTTACATTTGTTCAAATTTTATATTATTTTTGAAATTATGCGAATTGTTACAACCTTTTTTTTAATCCTGCTAAATTAAAAAAATATCCTTAAAATCTTCCGCATTCATTTTTGACATTTTTGTAAATCTTTCTAAATCTTTTTAAATATTCTCTTAAAATAAATGTTTCAAAATAAAGAAAATCATTTTCAATTTTCCTAGGAATCTTAAGGAAATGTTTTTTATTCTTTTGAAGCCTTTTATAATTCTGAAAACTTTAAATTTTTTGTTCGAAACCTGCAAAAATCTATATATTTCTAAATATTAATATATAATATTTATATATTATTAATATTAATATTATAAATATTATTGAAATACTTTTTAATGTTTTGAAGCTTTTTAAAGCTCTTTCAAGTTCCTTTTAAGGTTTAAAAATTCACTAAAATGTTTTAAATTTTTTGGAATACCTTCCAAATATTAGAATCTATTAAGAATTATTTGGAATCTTTTAAAATGCCCTAAAATATTTAAAATCTTTTGCAACCTTTCGAAACATTTGAAAGCTTGTGAAAATGCTTTAGAATTTTTAAAAATGCCTTAAAATCTTTAATTCTCTGTAGAATTCCTTCAAATTTTTGAAGAAAGTACCCTAAAATATTTCAAATTCAATGAAATCTTCAATAACTTTTTAAAGCTCTCGAAAATTCCTTGAAATTTTTTCAGATAACCCTAAAATCCTTTTTTTTAGAATCCCTGCAAATTAGTGAAATCTATTAAAAATTCTTTGGAATCATTTAAAATGCCCAAATTTTATATTATTTTTGAAATTAAATTGTAACAACCTTTTTTTATCCTGCTAAATTAAAAAAATATCCTTAAAATCTTCCGCATTCATTTTTGACAATTTTGTAAATCTTTCTAAATCTTTTTAAATATTCCCTTAAAATAAATGTTTCAAAATAAAGAAAATCATTTTCAGTTTTCCTAGGAATCTTAAGGAAATGTTTTTTATTCTTTTGAATCTGCAAAAATCTATATATTTCTAAATATTAATTTTTTTTTCTTAATTAAAAAATTTCAAGTGGAATGGTTTGAAAATGGAATATTTTAGGCTGAAACAATATTTTAAATTTAATAAAAGCCTTCAATTATGAATATATGATTTTGAAGTTACTTAAAAATTGAAAATAGATCATAAAGTTTCAATCAGGCGTTCACATTTGTATAACTAATAAGACTTTCCAATTGAAACAGCTTAATTGTCTTTTTTTTTTTTATAAATTCACTGTCATTTCCCGGTTTCATCAAATTCCCGGTCATTTTACGGTCCAGCGGCCACTCTTAAAATCCTTTAAACCCCTTCGAATATTGTTTAAATCTTTAAAATCTCGTAAAATTTGTAGAAATCCCTTGAAAGGTTTTAAAAATTTGAATTTTTAGATGGCGGATTAGTTTAATTTTGTCAAAATAGCAGGAAAATTATGGAAAATTGATTACATACCTTTAATTTTATCTTGTAGCCCACATGTATAGAAGCATGTTGCAATGATTTTGTTACAGATGCGTACGAATCTTCTAGTTTTGTGTATTTTCCTACTAAAGAAATTATAACTTCTTTTCGGAGATGTTCAACGCGATAAGCAAGATCACGCCATTTACGCATGAAATTACGCGGACTTGGAAGTCGAATATTCAATTGCAATCTGTCAATGAGGAAAGGTACGACACCCTGACTTTCCATCAGAAGAGGAACTTGATAGATGGAAGGAAGATCATGAATTGCTAAGACCTGCAAATATTAATTTCATAGTTAATTAAATCTGCATTATTAATAATTAAAAAAAATAGCAATAATTTCAGCCTGTACATGGAAAAAATAAGTTGTCGAAACTTGTCTTGATTTCATTTCATAAAAAAATGAATTCACAACCCAAAATTATCTTAAAATAGGGGAAATTTTTCACGAAAATAGGGAAATAAATTATTATTTAGGAATTAATGTACATACGATGCTTTGAATTCCAAAGATTTCAAGTCGTAATATAGTAAATTTTCAATCAAAAAAGAATGAATACCAAAAGAGATGAATGTTGTAAAATTTTCATAAAAAAAGACTACCACAAAAGGTCCAAAATGACGATTTTTTAACAAAACAGTTAAATTGTCGATGAAAAAAGTTGACTCTCACAAAATAGTTCAATTTTCAACAAAATAAATAAATTATTAACGAAACCGTTGAATTTTTATTCAAATAGTTCATGAAGTTTCAACCAAATGGTTACAATTTGAAACAAATTGTTGCATTTTTAAACCAAAAAGACAAATTTATTATAAGAAAGTCGAATTTTTAATTTAAAAAATCAATTTTCAATAAGAAAGTTCGTTTTCAATCGAAAAAGTTTATTTCTCTACGAAAAAGATTCATTTTCTATCAAAAAATACGAAAATTTATCAGAACAGTTAAGTTTTCGACAAAAAAGATGAATTTTTAGTTAGAAAGGATAAGTTTTCAACAAAAAATAGAATTGTTAGACTTAAAGTTTAAAAATTAATTTTCATAACAAAACAATAGTTGAATCTTCAATCAAAAAGATGAAATTTCAAACAAGAAGATTAATTTTCTACCCAAAAAGATGAACTTTCGACAAAATACATGAATTTTCAACTTGTAAATAATAAATTTTCAACAAAAAATGAAATAATTAAATTTTCAGACAAAAAAAAATTATTTTTCAATAATAAATCGAGTTTTGACCGAAATAGTTAAATTTGGAACCACAGAGGAAAATCTTTGAGAAAATGAATTTTCAACAAAATAGTTAAATTTTCATGCAAATAGTTGAATTTTCTACCGAATTAGTTCAATTTTCAAACAAGAAGAATAACTTTCTACCAAGAAAGATGGAATTTCAACCAAATAAAAGAATTTTAAAACCAAATAGTTAAATTTTCAACAAAAAAAGATTACTTTTCAAGCAAATAGTTGAATTTCCAACCAACTATTTAAATTTTTTACCAAATTGTTGAATTTCCAAGCCAAAATATGAATTTTCTATGTGGAAATTGAATTTCCAACCGAATAATACGAATTGAAAGAAGAATTTTACAAAACAGTTCAATTTTCAACTCGTAAAGCAGAATTTTAATAAAAACAGTCAATTTTCAATCAAAAAGTTGAATTTTCAACCACAAACCGAGAATATTTCTACAAAACAGTTCAATATTCAACTTTGAAAATATGGATTAAAAAAAAAGAGTAAATTTTACGCCAAATAGTTAAATTTTCAGAAGAATAGTTCATTTTTTTTTTAACTAAATAGTTTAATTTTGAACCAATGGCTGACTTTTCAAGCCAAAAAGACGAATTTTATACATGATGGTTGAATTGTAAACCCTAGAAGGTGAATTTTTATCAAAAAAGTTAATTTACAATCAAAAAGTTGAATTACCAACAACAATTATGACTGTTCAACCAAAAAATAAAACTATTACTAAGTATTTTAATTTTCAACAAAGTAGTTGAATTTGTAACAAAAAAAAAAATGAACCCCCAACGAAACATGTAACAGATATAAACAAATTAAATCTTCAATCAAATAGTAGAAGTTTTAACAAAACGAAATAAATTCTGCACCAAAAAGAATGAACTTTTAAATGATAATAGTTGGTCTTTAAACTGGATTCTATTAATTTTGTTAAAAACTAATTTTAAAAAAAAAAAAAAAAAAAAAAACTAGAAAAAAGGTAAGTTTCTTGAAAATAGGGGAAAAATAGGAATTCTTTGAAAAAGGGAAAGTGTGAAATCTGGAAACGCCTAAAATAAAATCATTGATTTTTTTTATCAGACAGTCAAGTAAAATTTCGAAAACTTATTTTTTCAGTGTAAGAAAGGAAATTAAAGGCATTTTAAACATACCTGTTCAGGTGGAACGTGACAAAAGCTAGAAATTTTTTCCTTAACTCCTTCGCCTACAGGATTTTCAGAGCGACATATGATCAGATCTGGTGATAAACCAAAACCACGTAAATCTCGAACTCCAGTCTGCGTTGGTTTTGTTTTGTGTTCTCCTGTAGATTTTGGCTGAAATCGTGCAATTTTGTTATTTTTTCAGTTTTTAATTACAAAAGAGTTTGATTTTCAACCAAGTAGTTGTATTTTCAGAAAAAAAAATGAATTTTCAAATAACATGATAAATATTTAAACAAGAATATTAATTTTCTACCAAAAAATATGATTTATGAACAAAATACAGGAATTTTCAATAAAAAGATACCATACCATTAAACAGGTTAAGTTTTTAACTAAAAAAGATGAACTTTCAACCAAGAATGGAATATATTTAAATATATTCAAGTTAAGATTATATGACATTAATTTTCTACCAAAACTATTATTTTTTAACAAAATAAAGAAATTTTTAAGGAAAACTGGAATAGTTAAATTTTTAACCAAAAAGATGAATTTTCAGCTAAAGTTATGAATCTTCAACTAGAATAATTGAATTTTTAACAAAAAAAAAATAAATTTTCATCTCAGAAGATTAATTTTTACAGAACAGGATAAATTTTCAGTGAAACAAATTAATTATTGGAAAAAATTAATTATTAACAAAAATTAACAAAATAGGGAAAGTTTTAATTGGAATAGTTAAATTTTCGGTACAAAAAATTAATTTTCAGCCATAGAAAAAAGAATTTTCAATAAATTAGCTCAATTAGTTTTCAATTACAACGTTGGAACCGCAAAAGTTCATTTTTCCTGACCATTATTATTTAAAGACCAGAAATAGAATCTTTTATCATTTCTCATATAGAATATTTTATAAATGGACCAAAATAAATTTAAAGTCAAACTTCAAAATTGATTATTATAATAATATAATTATAAATAAATATTATATTAACTTTTAACAAAAGAGTTTGATTTTCAACCAAGTAGTTTTATCTTCAACCAAAAAAAAATCAATTTTCAAATAACATGATGAATATTTAAACAAGAATATTAATTTTCTACCAAAAAAATGATTTATGAACAAAATACAGGAATTTTCAATTTAAAAAATACCATTTTTCAACCAAACAGTTGAATTTTTAACTAAAAAGGATTTATTGTCAACCAATAATAGAATATTTAATTTTTCAGTTACAAAAATAAATGCTTAATCAGAGATAATTTTTTCAACCAAGAAGATTGATTTCTACCAAAAAGACGAATTTTCAACTAAAAAAGGTAATTTTTGAACCAAAGAGATGAATTTTTGAACCAAAAATCATGAATCTTCAACTTGAATAGTTAAATTTTGAACCAAAAAGATGAATTTTCAACTAACATGATCAATCTTTAACTAGAGTAATTGATTTTTCAATAAATGTATTTATTTTCCATCCAGAAGATTAATTTCGACCAAAAACGACAAATTCTTAAATTCTTTTAGAATACCCTAAAATATTTCAAATCACTTGAAATCCCTTGAAACTTTTTAAAGTTCTTGAGAATTCCTTGGAATTTTTAAAAATACCCTCAAATATTTAAAAGTTCTCTAGACTCCCTTGAAATTATTGAAATCTTTTAAACATACCTTATAATCGAGGATTAATTTATTGGAAGAAAAATGACTAAAGTGATCTTTTATTTTTAAAAAGTGACGAATGTGCATTATTAATGACACTAATGTTATTTTGATCTAAACAAACATTAGATTTGAGATTTTTAACCAATTTAAGTTAAATTGAAAAGAATTCAAATGAATTGAAAAAACAGAAATCAGAAATATTCTATAAGATTTGTGCAAATTCAAGGTGAATATAAAAGAATTTAATGAAATGCCTAAGAATTCAAGGTGAGTTCAAAAGACTTCAGGAAGAATTAAACAAAAACTAAAAAAACATTTGAGGAATTTGGAAACAACTCAGGATAAATTACTAAGAATTTAGGGTGAATTTGAAATTAATTCAAATGAATTGCAAAAAAGATTGAAATACTTTTTAAAGCTCTTGAAAAATGACTTAAAATCTTTTAAAATATCCTTAAAAATATATAAAATACTTTTAAATCTTTTGAAGCTTTTTGAAGCTCTTTCAAGTTCCTTTTAAGGTGTAAAAATGCCCCAAAATGTTTTAAATCCTTTGGAATACCTTCACAATATTAAAATCTATTAAGAATTCTTTGGAATCTTTTAAAATGCCCTAAAATATTTGAAATCCTTTGCAATATTTCGAAACTTTTGAAAGCTATTGAAAATGCTTTATAATTTTAAAAAATATCTTGAAATCTTTAATTTTCTGTAGAATTCCTTGAAATTAATGAAGTATATTAAAAAGTATTTGGAATATTGGAAAGTACACTAAAATATTTCAAATTCAATGAAATCTTCCATAACTTTTTAAAGCTTTCGAAAATTCCTTGAAATTTTTTCAGATAACCCTAAAATCCTTATTTTTATAATCCCTGTAAATTAATAAAATCTATTAAAAATTCTTTGGAATCTTTTGAAATACCCTAAAATATTAAAAATTCTTTGGAATCTTTTGAAATACCCTAAAATATTTCAAACCCTTTGAAATCTTTCGAAACTTTTTAAAGCTATTGAAAAATGCCTTAGAATCTTTAAAAATATCCTAAACTATTTGAAATACTTTTAAATGTTTTGAAGCCTTTCAAAGCTATTTTAAATTTTTTGGAAAATTTTAAAATACTCTAAAATGTTTAAAATGTTTTGAAATCTTTTTAAAGTTCTTGAAAGTACCTTAGAATTTTTAAATACCCTAAAATCTTTAAATTTTTTTAGAACTCCTTCAAATTATTGGATCATACTAAAAATTATTTAGAATATTTTAAAATATCTTACGATATTTCAAATCATTGGAAATCTTTGGTAACTTTTTAAAGATCTTGGAAAATGCCTTGGAATCTTTTAAAATACTCTAAGATATTTTTAATTCTTTGAAATATTTCTAAACTTTTGAAAGCTCTTGAAAATACCTCAAAATGTCTAAAATTCTTTGGAATACCTTCAAAGTATTGAAGTCTATTAAAAATTATTTGGAATATTTTAAAATACACTAAAATTTTTCAAACTCAATGAAATCTTCGGTAATTTTAAAGCTTTAAATTTATTTAGAATCCTTTAAAATACCCTAAAATACTTCAAATCCTTTGAAACTTTTTAAAGCTCTTGGAAAATGCCTTGGAATCTTTTAAAATATCCTGAAATATTTGAAATACTTTTAAATGTTTTGAAGAATTTTAAAGCGATTTTAAATTCCTTCGAAGGTTTAAAAATACACTGAAATGATTTAAATTCTTTGGGAAAGTATTTCAGTGATTGAAATCTATTAAAAATTCTCTGAATTCTTTTAAAATACTCTACAATATTTGAAATCCCTTGAAATCTTTCGAAACTTTTTAAAGTTCTTGAAAAATGCCTTAGAATCTTTTAAAATATAATGTTTAAGAAAGCAGTCCTAAAATATTTGAAATACTTTTAAATGTTTTCAAACATTTTAAAGCGATTTTAAATTCCTACAAAGGTTTAAAAATACCCTAAAATCTTTAAATTTCTATAGAATTCTGTCAAATTATTGCAATATATTAAAAATGATTTGGAATATTCTAAAATATCCTAAAATATTCAAAACCATTTGAAATCTTTTGCAAATTTTTAAAGCTTTTGAAAAATATCTTGGGATCTTTTAAAATATTATAAATCCTTTGAAATATTTCAAAACTTTTGAAAACTCTTGAAAATACCTCAAAATGTCTAAAACCCTTTGGAAAACATTCAAATGATTAAAATCTATTAAAAATTCTTTGGAAACTTTTTAGTAAGTGAATAAAGTTAATATTATTTAATTCTAGTAATTATTATTTATTTACAGGTACATACTTGTGGTACGAGAGACACGTGCGCACAGCAGAAATTCTCCCTTTTCACCCGGAATTGAAATTGCCTGAAGGCTTCCACAAAGGCCATGCCGTCGATGTCTCCAATGGTTCCGCCGAGTTCGATAATGCAGACCTTAAATATTTAAAAATTATAAGTCTAACCATTTTTTAAGTTATAAATTTGTCACTGAATTAATATATGTATTTTTTTTACCTCTGGCGTGTTGCCATCTTCTGACACTGATTGGCTAGCAACCCTTTCCACCCATTCTTGGATTGCATCGGTGATATGTGGAACAACTATAACAAAAATTGATTATTTAAATATTATTTTTCTTATTCAATAATAAATATCAGCATTTGAAAAAATTTGAAAAAATACATTACAAGACATTCTGAATATATTATCTTCGATTAATTAGATAATAAAATAATACTAAAAACGTAATTAATTATTTCTTGAATTTGTCACTATAGTCCATGAATTTAAATGATAATTTAAAGAAATTTTTATTCTATATTCATATAATTAAAATATCTTGAAAATTACCGTAAATTTCTGTAGGTTTACCAGAAAAATTAAGAAAGTTATTGCAAAGTTCTTGGAACTTTATGATAATTATTGAGAATTCATTAATATTCATATGAAATTTTACAGGAGAAAAAATACATGAAAAACTTCAAAAAAAACTTTGAAAATGATCATTCAGCATAAAAAAACAAAATGGGCTTTATTTAGTTGTCCTTATCAGAATCTCAATTATGTTCCTTAAATTTATAAAATTTTGAACTTTTTCAAACAAATTACAGAAGCAAAATTAATAATTTTTTTTCATTTCGGAATTTTGAACTGCTTACTGACAAAAGTCCTCTACTAAAATTATGAATATTGAACTGGATTATTTGTATGTTCAACCAAGAATATGATTCTTAAACAAAAGAGTTTAATTTTCAACCAAAGCTTAATTTTCGAATAACAATATTAATTTCCTACCAAAAAATATGATTTTTCAACAACACACAGAAATCGTTTAAGAAAGAGTTGAATTTGCAACAAAAACGGCAAATTTTCAACCAAGAATGGAACATAAAAATTTTCAGTTAAAAAAATTAATGTTAAAAACAGAGAATAATTAAAAAGGTTTAATGATGAATTTTCAACTGGAATAGTTGAATTTTAACCAGAGAGAAGAATTTTCAGCCAAAAACATGAAGTTTTAAACTAGAATATTCATTTTCAAATAAGAATAATTATCTTCTATCAAAAAATATCATTTTGCAATAAAACACAGGAATTTTTAAAGAAATAGTTAAATTTTCAACTAAAAAGATCAATTTTTCACCAAATAGTTGAATTTTCAACTAAAAAGGATCAATTCTTAACCAAGAATGGAATATTTAAATTTTCAGTTAAAAAAAAAAACAATTTTCAACCAAAGAGATGAATTTTACACTAAAATGATGAATCTTTAACTAGAATAGTTAAATGTTTAACCAAAAATATGAATTATTAACAAAAGAGTTCAATTTTGAACCAAGTAGTTTTATTTTGAACCAAGTAGTTTTATTTTCAACCAAAAATATGCATTTTCAACTGGAATAGTTGAACTTTAAACCAGAAAGAAGAACGTTCAATAAAAAAGGCGAATTTTTAAAGAATGTTAATTTTCGATAAAAAAATTATTTTTCAACAAAATACAGGAATTTTTAAGAAATAGTTGAATTTTCAACAAAAAAGACAAATTTTCATCCAAAAAGTTAAATTTTTTAACAAAAAAAGATGAACTTTCAACCAAGAATGGAATATATTTAAATATATTTAAGTTAAAAGTAAATGATGAATTTTTAAACAATATTAATTTTCTACCAAAAATATGATTTTTCAACAAAATAAAGGAATTTTCAAGGAAATAGTTGAATTTTCAATTGAAGACAAATTTTCAACAAAGTAGTTTTATTTTCAACCAAACAGACATTTTCAACGGGAATAGTTGAGTTTTAATACACGAAGAAGAATTTCCAACAAAAGAAGATGAATTTTGAAACAAGAATATTAATTTTCTACCAGAAATAATGGTTTTCAACAAAATACAGGAATTTTCAACGAAATAGTTCAATTTTTAACTAGAAAAGATAAATTTTCAACCAAGAATAGAATATTTAAATTTTCAGTTAAACAAAATTAATGTTCAACCAAAGAGATGGATTTTAAATTTCTATCAGAAGCGACGAATTTTCAACTGAAAAAGGAAAATTGTCAACCAAAGAAAAATAGTTGAATTTTTAACCAAAGAGATACATTTTTAATTCTCAACAATATACATGAATTTTCAACTAAAATGAAAAAGTTTCAACCAAAAATAGAATAGTTAAATTATCAGTTAAAATCATTAATTTCAAGCAAAAAAAAAAAAAGATTTTTCAACAAAATAGTTACATACAGTAATATAAAGCTCCTTTTACAAATGAAGTTAAAAAGAAAAATTGAAAAAGAAATTAAGCTCGATAAAATTCCCTGAAATTTTCAGGTATATAAAAATTCCTTGACAATTCCAGGTTTTCCAGGTCGTCAGACCCACCGAATACGTATGTTGCGCTGTGAGATGAAATATTATATTATAGATAAATATTTTATTTTATTTCATACACACCTTGTACAGTTTTCCCTAAAAATTCGCCCTTTCTCTCCTTTTCTATTACCGACTCGTAGATTTTCCCAGTCGTAATATTGTTACTTTTGTGTAACGTAACATCCAAAAATCTTTCATAGTTCCCTAAATCGAGATCTACTTCTCCACCATCGTCAAGAACGAAAACTTCACCTAAAAAAACAGATAATGAAGAGTATTTTTATTTTTTTATTAAGGCCGGTGCTATGTATACCGAAATTTCGATAAAATTGAGAATTTTTAACAAAAATTATTGCATTTTAAATCATAATAACTCGGAAATTCTGTTATAAATTTCTTCATTCAATTTTAGCCAGGAAAATAAGACATTGCATAATTGCAGCTATGAATTATTTAATAGTAAACGTGATTTTTAAACAGGTTTTGCAACAAACGCATCCAATATCCAACAAAAACAATTTTTTTTTTAAATCGTCGTTTCTCCTTGTAACTTGAAGAAAATTAGATTTATTCTAAAAGGCCAAATTTTATATTGCTCGGTGACCAATTAGTTAATTTAAAAAATACTATTTCTAAGTATTTAAAAGGGGATTATCAAGTGCTAATATCAATTTTAATAAAATTGGAATGAATACTTATTAAATTAAATATTAGTGAGCCCGATTGTCAAAAAGGATTTTTTAATCAAAGAAAAAAAATCCCGGTCATTTCACGGTTCGTAAACATTTTCCACGGTCAATGAAATTAAAAAATTCGAACTAGAAAGCGAAAAGTTTTTCCATTTGAAGTAATAAGAACTGAGCTGCAAATTAAATCACAGAAGTGGAACTCTTGAATTTCAGAATTAAAAATTAAAGTTTAAAATTTTTTAATTCAAATATTTTGTATTTAAATGCTGCCAAAATAAAATTTTTAACTTTTAAAAATTGTAGAGTTCAAAGATGTTTGATGAGTTCAATTTTAAGCTATAAATATTAAAAATTGAACAGTTACATTTTTTTATAAGCTGAACACTTCTCAAATTAAAAGTTAAAATATTTTAATTTCGAATAGTTTTAAAATGCTTCAAATTTTTTTTCAAACTCTTGAAAAAGCTACACGTTGTTTTACATTTTTTCACATTTTAAATTATTGTTGATATTTTTTTAGAACTTCTAAACATCTTTTGAAATGATTCGAATTTTTCCTAATTTTTTTTTAAATTCTGCCAAATAAAAAAAATACTTAAAATCTTCCACGTTCATTTATGACAATTTTGTAAATCTTTCTAAATGTTTGTAAATATTTGCTGGAAATTAATTTTTCAATATAAAACCTAATTTTAAATTTTCCTAGGAATCTTAAAATGATGTTTTATTAATATTTTAAAGCCTGTCCCAATTCTTAAAAAGCAAATTAAAAAATCTGACTTACAAAATAAGTTTTTTCAATAAAAGAATTAAAAATGTAGCGTTCACAGTATAGTTTTTTTTTTATTTTAGCTTTTGAATATTTTATTAATAATTACTGATTTTAAATGAACAGTCAGATATTTATAAATATTAATTAATATTGTTCTTTTTCTTAATAAAAAAAATTTGAAATTGAATGGTTTATAAGTCGAATATTTTAGACTGAAACAATATTTGAAATATAATGAAAGCCTTTAATTATAAAAATATGACTTTGAAGTTATTTTAAAATTGAAAATAGTTTATAAAGTTTCAATCGGGCGCTTACAATTGTTTAACTAATAAGACGTTTCAATTGAAACAGTTTAATTTTTTTTCGTTGAAATCTGGAAATTCTAGAACTGTGAACTGATTCCAAATCGTCTTGTAAAACCAATTATTATTAACTTTTTAATCCTGAAAGTACAGTTGAATTAAAAAAATCATTAATTAATTTAATAATCACAGTTGATCAACTAAAAATATTTTTTATCCGAAATCTTCGATTCCAAACGCTTCTAATTTTCAATTGTTCAAGTCTGTAAAACTGCATTTTGAGATTCTTTAAATTAAAATGTATGCTTAAAATTAAAAATCTAAGACGGAAAATTTTTAGAGTGAAAGATTTTCGAATCACGCATTCTACACTGAATGATATCACAATTGAAAAGATATCAATTTAACTAATTATTTAAAAAACGGTTGATCTCAAAGTTGGACAGATTTTTTTTTCTAAAAATTTGTAAAATTCCCGGTCAAAAAATAAATTCACTGTCATTTCTCTGTCTCATAAAATCCCCAGTTTTCCGGTTACCCTAAACATACTTTCTTTTAATAAAACACTTATTTTTCCACAATATTTGAACTTTCAACAAAATAGTGAAATTTTCAATCAAATACTTAAATTGCGTACGTACAAATATGAATTTTCAACCAAATAGTAGAACCTCGAACAAAAAAGGACATTTATGAAACAAAAAATGGAAAAAGTAAATTTCAGGTGAAAACCTAATCTTCAACAATAACAAAATAATTTTTCAACAGCAGTTCAATTTTCAACCGAAGAGATGAATTTTCCAACCAAGAAGACTAATTTCTGTTATAGGAAATTAATTACTTTTAAATCAAAATTTCGATTTTCAACCAAGAAGATTAATTCTCAACAAAAAACGTAATTGAATATGAAAAAAAAACAATTTTCAACAAAATATTTGAATTTGTTAATAAATTGCTGAATTTCTAATATAAAAATATGAATTGTCAACAAAAAATGTAATAGATGATAATTCAACCAAAAAAAGACGAGTTTTTTCAAAACAGTTGAATTTTCAACCAAAAAATATAAATTATTTAACAAATAGCCAAATGTTTTATCAAAATTGTTCATTTTTCAACCTAAAATGACAAACTTTCAACAAAACAGTGAAATGTTGTAACCAAAGAGGTGAATTTCGAACTAAAATTATGAATTTTCCAACCATAAATATGAATTTCCAACATATAATGATTATGCAGCCAAGAAAGAAAAAAAGCTTTAACAAATTGTTGAACTTAAAAAAAAAAGAATTTTGAACGAAAAATCATCTTTTAAAAGAAAGAAATTACCCTATAATTATCCTGATTCTTTTTTGAATTTTTTAAAAATATTCTTTTAAAATTAAGTAAAAAAGTATATTGTTAGTTGTTCTAGGAATTTTGATAAGAATTTTTTATTCATTGAAAACCTATCAAAATACTTGAAAAGCCTATAAATTTTGTGTTCGGAATTTTCAAACATCTGCATTCTGTTTTCAATGTTTTAAAATTTTTTCACGTTTAAAATTATTTTGGAATCTTTCAAACTTCTAAATATACTTTACACTTACTCCATTATTTTCCAAATTGGTAATTGTTCAATTTTCGTGGATTATTAAAAAAAAAATTTCAATCTTTTTTAATTTTGCTCTTAATATTAATTTGTCGAAAAAAAAAAATCATTTTAAATCTTATCAGCAAACTAATTTTTTTTTTTATTTCTCGAAAACTTTTTCAGCTTTAAATTAAGTTCGAATCTTCTCAAAACTTGTAAAATTTTAGCTAAATTGATAATTGTTCAATTGTTATTTATACATAAAAATTCAATAATTTCGATTACACATTAAAAATTTGTTAAATATGACAATTTATTAAAATTGTAACGTTCAAAGCTCAAATTTAGCACTCTGAAATATTAACGATTCGAGACTTTATATTTCAAATACTTTAATTTAAAATTCTTTAGTTTTTAATATTTTCTTTGTAATTGCCCATTTTAAATGGAAAGTAAAATATCGCTAAATATCCCAGAAAAGTATTAATTAATTAAAAAAATTCAAATTAAATTGTTAAAAATGTAATATATATATTAGATTGAAACGATATTTTAATAGGATTTTGAATTGAATAAGAGCGTTTAATTATAAATTTGAAATTATTTTAGAATTAAGAATAGTTTATAAAGTTTCAATGAAAATTTTACATTTGTTTAACTACTGAGGCTTTCAAACTGAAAAATTTCTACTTTTAACGTTAAAATCTGTTCATTCTAAAAGTGTATTGTTTGTAAAAATTTATATTTTTTTGTTTGAATTTGTACATTTCTACAATAATTTTACGTAAAATTAAAAGTATTTTTATGACGTCAAACACCTAATGTAAAAAATGTGAAATATTTAACTGAATTGTTTTGTTAACTTTTGTCCATATTTTTTTTTTTTAAAGTACAAGTTTTAACATACAATTACAGTTGTAGAAATGGTGTACTTTCTTGTAAACATTTTTTCCACTCGGGAATTTCTACCAAACAAAAAGAATTTTCAACCAAAAAAAAAAGTTTCAACAAAAATTGTTAAACTATTAACCGAGTTTCAACCAAAGAAGATAAATCCTCATTGAAAAATATAATACATAATTCGATATTTCAGCAAAAAAGATTAAAATTTTTAATTAAGAACAAGCAATTTTAGCTAAATTGCAATTTTGATCAGGATTCATAATAATTCAATTGATAGCCCTTTATATACATTTTAGATACGAACTAATAATTATTTTATTGTTATTCCCTAACTTTCCGGCCAAATTTACTGAAAAAATTTGAATTTTTTCATTCTTCACATGTTTTTAAATAATACGATTAATGAATTAATTCATTTCGGCTTTTATGGCAAAAAATGCAACAAAAAATAACCTTTTCATAAAAAAATAACCAAGATACTAAAAAGTAACGTTATATAACAACGGGAAAAATAAAATAAAAAATATAATCGTCAGGAAAAAGCGACTGCAAAAAAGAAGCAGAAATAGAAATACAAGGTAAACAAATTGCTAACAAGAATATTATATGGACCCTGGTAAACTCATAATATAATTAATAGTTTACTTGGAATTCATAATGAGTCAGAAACCTTTGCGGCCGAATAGGTACCTGAAATCTAGGAAGTAATTAGCCTGACTTTAAGGAGGATGGAGATAAACAAATTAAACTGACCCTTTTCATCCCCACAGGTAAATTGAAGAAACAATAATTATATAATACAATGGTTCAATCAATTTCACATTAAGAAAATCTAAAATTGTGGTTGAAATTTTCCGGAAATCTGACAAAGGCTGCATACTCGCAGGTAGAAAATAAACTTGGTCAAATTTGAAGCTGAAAAAGGATATTACAAATTTCATGGATTTTCTTTCTTCATCGTATTACAGCAAAAAGTAATGAAATTCTGCGCCTAATAAGCCTAAGTTGAAGAAAAAATTCCAATTTCGTATTTTTCTAAATTGGTAAGATATTTTGAGAGAAAGTCTAAATATTAACAATTTAGAAGAAAAATAAAATATCAAGAAAAAATGAATTTTCAACAAAATAATCCAATTTTCAATTTATTTATCCGATTAAACCATAAATAGACGCATCGTATACAAACAATGAGTTTGAACGAAACGGCTGAATTTTCAATACACAACAAATAAAGTTGAAAATAAGGAAATAGTTGATAATTCAGCCGAAAACGATAAAATTTCTATCAAAGAAGATAAATTTCGAAACCAAAAAGACAATTTTTCCACAAAGAAGATTAATTTCCCATAAAAAAGACGAATTTTCAACTAAAAACCTGAATTTTTAACAAAAATAGTCTGATTTCAAAGCAAAAGAATAATCTTCAATTAAAATGATGAATTTTTAAACCAAAAAGTCGAATTTTCAGCAAATAAGGATTTTTTACGAAGAATCTTCAATGAATAATGAAACAATAAATATTGCAACCAAAAAATATTTTAATTTAAAAAAAGTTCTTGAAATGAATTTTTTTTGTTTAAATCAAAAACAATTTTTTAAACGAAAAACAGATGGATTCAATAAAAAATGATAAATTTTCAACAAATAATGTAATAGTAAAGATTTCAACCAAAAAATATTTTGAATTTTAACCGAAAATAGTTGGATTCAACGAAACAAGACGGATTGTCAACAAAACGTATATGAATTTTCAACTAAAGGCCATAAATTTTCAACCAAAAATGGAAAAGCGCCAGTGAAAAAATTTAGGCTAAATAAAAAATGTGAATTTTCAACAAAATATTCCGAGTTTAAAACAGAAGAATAATCTACAACGAATAATGTAACAGTAAATATTTCAACCAAAAATATTGTAAGAATCAAATAAAAAACAATTTATTAAAATGAAAAACCGTTTTTTAAAAATTAAAAATAGTTAAATTCAACAAAAAAGATAATTTTTTAAAGAATAATGCAATAGTAAATATTTTAACAGAAAAAAATACTAATTATCAATAAAAAAGTTTTGATTCAAGTTTTCTACCACAAGACAAATTTGTAACCAAAAAAGAACAATTTTTACCTGAAAAAGAGAAATTTATTAACAAAAAATGAATTTTTAATCGGAAAAATACGAATATACTACAAACAGTTGAATTTTTAACTAAAATTTAGAACAAAAAAAAATTATTTTTTTTAAAACAAAAGGTTTCAACATTCAAGCAAGGAATTAGATATTAAATAAAATAAAAAGAATTCTAAACGGATAATATAATAGTGCACATTTCAACCGAAAAATATTTTACTTTTCAGATGAAAAACCGTTGGATTCAACCAAAAAAGGTGAATTTTCAACGAATAATGTAATAGTAAATATTTCAAACAATGTATTTTGAACAAAAAAGAGGAATTCTTAGCAAAAAATATTAGGTTCCTATCACAAAAGACAAATTTGCAATTTAAAAAAATTAATTTTCAACCTGAAAGACGAAC
>CAKNXH010060898.1:0-12722 GCA_932178445.1 Andricus quercusramuli
CCGCGTAGAAATGACGAAACACCGAATGCACCACCGTAATTCGGCGAGTGAAAGGGTAGTTCTACCACGACATAGAGGGGGCAGAGGCATTGTAGATGTCAAAAAACTGTGTGAGTCACAAGTTACACAGTTGCGAGACTATTTTAACAGCAAGCGAGATGTTACGCTTTACAACACCATCTGTAAAGCGGATCTTGACTACACGCCCTTGAATTTGTCCTCAGAGGAGGCCTTGAATATCAGGGCAGAAACCATAGAAGAATTAGAAACGCAATGGAGACAGAAAGCCATCCACAGCGAACACCCCAAAACGCTAGATCAATATGAAGTGGATAGTGAGGCATCCAATATTTGGCTGAGAAAGGGACTCCTGTATCCAGAAACGGAAGGATTCGTCATTGCGATTCAGGATAGAGTTGTCCGCACCAGGAATTATCGCAAACACGTGTTACATCAAGACGTGGTTGACCGGTGCCGATTATGTGGAGATACCAGCGAATCCATCGAGCACATTATTGATGGTTGTCGCGTAATGGCTCAAAGAGAATATACGCACAGACATAATGATGTGGCGGGCATTGTACATCAACAACTTGCCTTAAACCTAGGACTCTTAACAGAATGGATGCCTTTCTATAGATACATTCCAATGTCCGTTTTAGAAAATGAAGATTACATCTTATATTGGGATGTGACCATCCAGACGGATCATTACATCCGAGCCAATCGACCTGACATCGTGATGCGAGAGAAAAAAGGTGGAAGAGTCTACATTATCGACATTGCTTGTCCGCTCAACCGAAATTTTCAGGCAACCTATACAACCAAGATTCATAAGTATAGCGAGCTAAGGCATGAAGTGAAGGCAATATGGAGGAATGTGAAACATGCATCTATTCATCCTATTGTGATTTCGGCGACAGGCAATGTTCACGCAAGATGCACTGAACATCTTGAACATTTAGGAGTCAGTAGGGTACTGGCGGCAGCTCAAAAGGCGGTTTTATTAAACACCTGTCGCATTGTAAGAAACTTCCTAGACCATCAGGAAGCAAGTGACTAAGAACCTATGGCGTGATACATGGTAGCTCTAAGAAAGCATCCAGAGGTGACTGGTGTCACCTTCAACACTCACGGCCGCTGTGTAAGGATAACAGCGGCAAAGCCAAACTGCAAACTACATCATGCTTCTAATTTTGTACCTACAACATCATCGTAAATGATTTCAAACAACGTATTGAAATAACTTATAACATCCTGATCTCATCAGTCACTTGATTTAGTCCGTGGCTATGACAAAAAACCGGGTTCATCCGAGAAAAAGTATTAAAAAAATAAAATAATTAATTTATAATAACCCTGGCGGACCGGTCGAACGCAAACATTACGCTACAGCGTAACGGTAAAGTAATGGTAAAGTAATGGTAAAGTAATATGGCATTATAATTGATAAAAGAAACAAAATTAATATGTAAACTGTTGCAATTATAATAGCACGTTGAAATTTACGTTAAATGGCCATACCGTGATTGCAACAAGTTGCTTTTGCAGCGTTAAAAAATAAAAAAACATAGTGACTGTCATTGCAGTCGGGCCCCTGCATATTGGCAACCCGTTAACGGAGCTTCAAGTGGGTTGCCAGTCTGCAGGGGCCTGACTTGAATGACAGCCACTTTGTTTTTTTATTTTTTAACGATAAGAAAGCAAGTTGTTGCAATGACGGCATGGCCATTTAACGTAAATTTTAACGCTTTATTATAATTGCAACAGTTTACATATTAATTTTATTTCTTTTATCAATTATGATGCCATATTACTTTACCATTACTTTACCGTTACGCTGTACCCTAATAGCACGGAACGTTCCCGGAACGTTCCATGGGAACTTTCGGAACGTTCCAGCGGAACGTTCTAGGAACGTTCCAGGGAGGTGTAAAATGTCCGCCGTTTGGGAACGTTCCAGGAACGTTCCACTGGAACGTTCCAAACATAAATTAACGTTATTGTTATTATTATCAATAAAAAACGCGTAAAACGTAAGTGATAGGTCAAAATCGATGTCAATCTATGATACGGATATCATATTATAGTTTAGTATATGCGGTACTCAAAATTCAAAAATGACATCCATTCTTACCTATCTCTTACGGTTTACGAGATAATTGTTGTTAAAAACAACAATAATGGAACGTTCCCAAGGGCGGACATTTTACACGTTGCGGGAACGTTCCTGGAACGTTCCAGTGGAACGTTCCGAAGGTGCCCGCGGAACGTTCCAGGAACGTTCCCGGAACGTTCCGTGCTATTAGGGTAGCGTAATGTTTGCGTTCGGCCAGTTCGCCAGGGAATTCATTATTAATTTAATCATATTAATAATTATTGTGTAATTTTGTATTATTATTGTATTATTATATTACTGTTGTTATTATTGTTATTAATAATCTAATTATTACAAATAATAGACTGGTGACTTGTATGGAATATATAGTCCGTAAATGCGCTTTAAATAATCGGTTTTTCCTGAAAAGGCTTGAATTCGGTAATTATTTATACTGAAGAACAATAAGAATATTAAAAATGAATTATTTATGTTTTCTAAGTACATCTAAGTTAAATATGATACATATCGAGATTATTTTTTATTTTCTTTAGAGAAAAAAACTTGCGTTGAATAAATAATTCTACTGAAACAAAAATTAATAAATATACTGCATAAGCTTTCTTACAAATTTACTGCTGAGCATTTCTAATAAAAAAAACGTTTAAATCCATTCACAATTTCGACCTGTAGACTATTTTGAATTGTAAATTCCCGAGCCAGCGCACTGTGCAGCGGAAAAAGTAAGCCCCAAAGGTTTTATTCTCACTCCGGACTTTGCCTGCGCCTGTCGGGCACTTCGCGATTTGCCTAGGCAGAGTCCGAAGTGAAAGTGCTACTTCGGACTTTGTCTGACACCGCTCAGGCAATTCGCGGAGGGCCCAGGCAGACTGCGGTGTGCCGGCACTTCGGACTTTATATATATATATATATATATATATATATATATATATATATATATATTTTTTTTTTTGGTGATTGGTCTTCAGAATAAATTAGATTATGATAACACGCATGAAATTCCCGTTGCACATTTTTGCATCCGACCTAAAGTTAATATAAAACAAACAAAAAACGTATTTAAGTACGGTTTCTTTTCTCGTGTCCCCTTGTTTGAGATTAGGGCCAGCAGAGAAAAATCAAAAGTTTGTACAATATGAATGAATCCGATTTTAATAGACTGCATTAGCCTCTTTATATTATTACGAGAAAACAAAAAAATGTTTGTAAGAAATCTATTAAGATTTTCAATCCCAGGTGATCTTTAAAGATTTCTTTTCTTTCAAACCGATTTTTCACTTGTTAAATAAATTATGAAGGTATCAGACCTATCTTTGTATTGTAACAATGTTAAAAAATCAAGATTGTGGTCATTGAAACATAATTGTCAAGGAAAATGTGTTTCAGTAGAAGTATTAAGTGTTGCATTACTCGTTGAAAAAGGACCTTTTTTATTGTACAATTCAACTTGTTGGGTGAACGTTACTGCTTTATTGAAAATGAATTTTTTCACGGGCAAATGATCTTTTTCAGTTGGTAATTTGTATATGTTTGATAGAAAACTAATCTTCTTGGTTTGAAATGGCCTCTCTGTAGGTTATAAATGCAACATTGTGGTTGAGTGAAAAATCTGTATTTGTTAAAAAGTCGTCTGTTTCGGTTGGAAATAAATTTGTTTATCTGGAAATGTAAGTTTTGTAATCTCGGTTGAAAAGTGGCCCTTCTTAGTTGCAATTTCAACAATTTGATGGAAAATGCATGTATTATGTTGAAAATTCATATGTGCTGTATAGGAAATACGTCTTTTTCGTTTTGAAGATGTCGTCACTGACGACATTTTTTTACTACGAATTTGTGTTTATTTGTATCTAACGTCCCGTTTTGCATAATACTTTGTACGTAGGAAAAATGCGACCACTCGGACAGTAAACGTAGGTAATATTGAACCTGCGCTTAATTTAATTCAGCATTGCGACGCCTGTGCAATGGCATGCACGGTGATATATTAAGCACAGTACAGTCAGTACTTAGGAATCGTACTTGCCAACAAATTCTTCACCTTCCTCTTCACCTTCTACCTGTTGCGGAAAATACACTTTATGAATGCATGTAACATTAGGGTGGTCTACAAACATTTACCACGTATTTCCCATAAGAAAAAAAGACGTTTCTGTAAATTATAATCAGAATCGTCAACATTAGCTGAATCGAGTTGAAATTCAACATTTATCTTTACAAATAGCCATGTAATATGAACAAAGTATTACTTTTCAACTATCACCCCCCCCCCCCCGTATGTTTGATAGGGTCCCAAGAAAACCATAAGTTACAAAGATGGGGTTTGCGAGTTTTCGGTGCCAGTTAGGAATTTTTCGCGTTTTCTTGTAATGCGAAACTGATAATTAGATTTATGATGGATTGTTCAAACAATTTATCATTGATTTTAGCAATTTCATCTTCAAATAGAGACAGAAAGTCGTGGTTTTTTGAACAAGTTCCCTATTTTCGTACAATTTCCAAGTAGAGTGAAGTAATAGCTTATCAATTTGAACAAAAATAATTGTTTGAACAATTTATTCGCACGATTAATCATATTGTGTTTAAAGGATAGAAATCGCTATTTTTACCTAAATTTTCAACTTTTTGTGCACTTTTCACCTAGTGAGGTAATAATAAAAGCAAGTTGAAAAAAGATTTTTTTGAAACAATTCATTATCGTTAATAACTATATCTTCTCTTAGATAAGTGCTAGAAGAATGCGGTTTCTTCGAAAATGCTTAACTACGCCTCGCCTTTCTAGCTATGAATAAATGATAAATAAACAAAATAGAGAAACATATTTTACACAATCTCTTTCTTTTTCGTAGATATATTTTGCGGGAGGAAAGTCTGATATCAAAATATCTGCAACTACCTGACATTACAATAGGAAAAGATAGTTCCAAACAGTAATCAATTGTTCAAGTAAGCATACGTTCGTTAACTCGCATCAATTACGACCCCGCTAAGTGACACGTGGACAAAAAGTTTACGAGTTTAGAAAAAACCGCAACTTTCAAGCACTGATATAACAGAAGATCGTTATAAACAATACTGAATTATTGAAACAAGTATGTTTATTAACTTGCTTCGTTTATTACTTCATGAAGTAAAAAGTGGATAACAGGTTGAAAATTTCAGAAAAAAAAACCGCAAATATCTCGCATTAACAAAGAAGAAGATAGAAATAGACAATGATACATTTTTTAAATAATTATTTTTGCTCAATGTAATTAATTATTATCTCATTCCAAGCCAACAGTGGACAAATAGTTGAAAAAATCAGAAAAACCGCCACTTTCTAGCATTATTGAAATTGAATATCAGGAAAAATAATAATAAATTTTTTAAACAATTAATTTTCTCAACATCACTCAATCATTCAACTCACTTTTATTGAAAATTGGACATCAAGTGGAAAATTTTCGACAAAACTTCATCTTTCTAGCATTATTCTAATAGAATATCATTAGCAATAATAATAATTTGTGCAGGCAATCATGTTTTTTAACATTAATCAAGTATTACCTCACTCTAATTGAAAATTGGACAAAAAGTAGAACAATTTTCTTATAACCTACACTCTTCCTATCTCTATCTTATGAGGAAATTGCTGTTCGCAATGAAAAAAAAAGCTTATTTGCAAATATTATAAAATTATCAAAACCTCTACATGTGAAGTGATTGTTAAATTTGTTTTTATTTGAGAATGAAATGGAAATTTATTTACTCAAGGTTCTATCGACCTTAAGGGACACATTCTCATCCAGACACTCGCGCTTCGCGCTCGATATGTGATTTGGAAATAATTTGAACCTTGCGTTCCACGCTCGGTTCTGTGCACCGTATGATAGAAATGAAAAAGTCACGAATAAAACAAAAACTACGCATCCTATCAGAACATGATTTATAACAAATTTGTACCTCTTCTTTGGATGAACAAATTTTGTCTTTGTCATTTTTCTCGTAGCTTGTGTTATTCGTCTAAAAATTTAATTTTACTATTTCCAATGCTGTCTTTCACGAATAAAACAAAAACTACGCATCATATCAAAAAGTGAATAATAACAAATTTGGAGATCTTTTTTGAGTGCATAATTTTGTTCCATTCATCTTTGATCGTATCTTGCATAGTTTGACAGCAAAATGAAATTACTGATTTTTCATTTTTTTTGGTGTGATCAAAATTTTGATTTTTGATTTGTCAAAAAATTCAAAAAGTTGTTACGAAAATATTGTAGGGTGTTCAAGAAGAAAAATTTTTCTCCTCTTGACTTTTTTCATATCGTGCGTTTTTCGGCATAAAATGTTCATTTACGTTTGTTTTTTGTAATTTTGAAAATGCTATAACTCCGGTAATTTTTTTTTATCCGAAAAAGTCATTAAGATAAATTGTTTGAGTTTTGCAGTGCTATGAATAACCATACATAGAATTTTTGAATTTTGAAAAAAATGGTCTCAAAAATTTTCAAAATGCGCTCACTTTTTGAATTTAGATCAAAATTAGCTGGTTAACGAACTTGTTCTTTCTTTTTAGGCCCTAAAGAAGTGTGACAAAGCACAACCCAATCTGATTATTTTTTCGAAAGTTATCGTGCCTACAGACAGACAGACTACAGACAGACAGACACCTTGGTAAAAAACCTTTTTTTCTAGCTCAGGGGGTCTCAAAACGTGGAGATTTGATGAAAACCGACCAAGTCAAATTTTACATAAAACCAATACCTTCTCATTAGAATGAGAATGTAAAAATGCAAAAAAGTCATAACTGGCGCCGAAAACTCGCAAAACCAATTTTTTCACTTGCGGGGGGTTTTTCGGGACCCTAATAAACAGAATTGTGGGGGTGATAGTTGAAAGGTAATATTTAATTCGTATTCCATGGCTATATATATGTAAAGGCAAATGCTGAGTTTCAACTCGACTCAACTCATATCGACGATTCTGTGTGAAATTTACAAAAGCGTCCTTATTTCTTATTGGAAACACGCGTTGAACTTCATGGGACTGGCGCCACCGCTAAATATCAGTGTTTCCAAAACAAACAAAAACCGGATTTATTTTTATGTGGATCTGAACAAATTTCCGGGCGATAAGCATGAAAATTCGATTAACAAATATTTGGACCACCCGTAATGTAACATGTATACGCTGTCAAAAGAAATAAATTAATAAATAAAATTTCTCTAATTAATTATTTAAAATAGAACATTCTTGAGACAATAATACTTAGTGATCACATTATGTAAGTAGCATACGAATCTTAGCAGGCACGGACTGGCCGTCTGGAATTTGGGAGATTTCCCGGTGGGCCGCGAGCCTGGAGGGCCGCCAAGGACATACCCAGGGCCGTATTTAGTACAGGGCCCAGCATATTAAAGTGCAGGTACTAACAATACGAACATGAAAAATCAGACATTCTTGATATTTTCGAAAATCGCATTTTTCATCAAAAATAGATTAGAAAGTTAAATAACTGACATAAGCACAGCCGAAAGTTCAAGGAAAAAGTGCCAGTATTTAACTGTCGTATCTATATTTTAGGATTTTCGAAAAAATGTGATTTTCAGACATATAACAAGAATGTCAAATTTTTGAACTCGTTTGTCTCTCTGATACGAAGAAAAAACAAGAGGAAAAGCTATCGCCATATGGACGTAGGAACTGGAAAGGGCCCACCCAGGTGGAAAAGTTATGTATACTTTATATGCAGTGGACAAAACACTGATATTTTTCATTTCTTTATATAGACAAATTTATTAAGCAAATGAAACATATCACTGTGTTGTCCACTATATATGATCTTATTATATAATGATGAATATATATAATCTGTTGGCAAGTTATTTTTCATGCGACAAATCTGTTCACTTTGAATGTGTTTTATTTGGGAACGAGGAATGGGACTGTGAGACGGAATGTGGAATGGATGCGGGAGAGAGTCAGTTCGCTTGTGGATCGAGAACGGAAAGCATAAAAGCGCGACTTGGAACGAAAGCTACTCTTTATTCATTAGTTTATATATATATTGTGTTCTCATTTTGCTAATTATACTGCTTTGCCTAACTCGAGTAGTATTATTTGTTAAAAAAATCCTTCTCCAATTAGAAGTCAACGAGAAAGACGCTAACAATTCAGAAGTGCGATGGACGCCGATCGTGCTCGCCATTTTGGACACGTGGTCGGAAAATTGAAAAAGTTCGAGGAAAGGTATTGTGAGTTCGCAGTGCAGAGTACAGTGCGGTTGATCGTTTTAATTGAGCGTTTATCCTACGAAACGGTAAAAATGTCGGGTCCGCGTGAGAAGGTGTCGAATCCATCGAGTGACAAAGAAAACGGCGACAACGTGGACGACGATGGACAAGGAAATGACGATTATACGAGCGGAAGCGAAAAGAGCGAAACAGACTTGGATAACACTGTAAAGAAAAACGTGAAAATTGCAGTTCAAGTACACAGCACGGATGGCGGGGCTAATAATGGAACATTGAAGCATCATAGTAATTTGAGTAGAGGGAGTGAAGTACAAAATACCATGCGGAATCGGACGGAAGATCAGGACAAAATAGACCACGACGGAAGAGAAAGTCGAAACGGAAGTCAAGTAGACAACGAGATGCAGTACGAAGACGTAGTACAATTATTGCTAGATGAAAAGCGTCAACGAGACGCTAAGTTCGACGAGGTGTTGGAGAAATTGGCCAACGCGCATATAGCTCAGTCGGTAAGGATGGAGACAGCAACGCCATCTTATCATATTATGCCAGATTTGAGCAAAAATATCCAAAGTTTTGACGGAGAAGGAGGAAGTTCGGCGCTAGACTGGATCGAAAACATTGAAAGCATGATGATACTTCACAATTGGCCGGACGGCTTTACTTTGGAAACGGCCAGATCCCATCTAACAAAAGGTGCACAGCATTGGTTTAGAGGTCGGAAGAAAGAGTTAAGCTCATGGAAGACGTTTAACACTGCTTTTCGCAAAACCTTTGTGAGTGTGGAAAGTTTACCAGTGCGCTGGCCAAAAATGTCAGATGTTGAAAAAGGACCGATTGAACGAACGTCGAAGTGAGCGTATTCGAACCAACAAGGATCGACAAACATCAGATAAAACAACGAAATCAAGCAAAGACCGACTAGAACGTGGTCAAGAGGAGAAAGCAGGGAGTTCGACTAAGTTAAACCCGGACAAACGACCCCCCGTAAAGAACGAAAAGGGAGACTTCAAGTGCTATAATTGTAACGGTTTTGGGCATTTGTCACGCGACTGCACGGAAACGAGAAGGGAGTTGAAGTGTTTATCGTGTAACGAAATCGGACATACACAACGACATTGTCTAAAGCCGAAAAAGCCTGGACATAGTGAAATCAAGCAAGTGTCAACGAATACAACCAATTTTGGACAAAAGTTTTTAAAGAATGTCAAAGTCAACGGTAATTCACACGTGGCTTTTGTGGATTTCGGAAGTTCAGATTGCACAATAAAGGCGAATTTAGCTTTGACGGGCGATTACAAAATTGTAAATTGTTCGACAGTTATAAAATGTTGGGGTCCTCAGGAATTCCAGATGACATCTCCAGGTTGGATTTTCGCAAAAGTGACCGTGGACAACATAGAGATTGAAAATATAAAACTATTAGTTGTACCAGACGACGCGCAATCTGTTGACATTTTTATTGGACGGAGTTTTACTGAGTTACCGCAAGTTGTGTATATGAAGCTCGATGATCAGTTGTTATTCGGTTTGAGAAGTGATCCCTTTTTTGGAATGCAATTGGATCAGCTTGTAAAAAAGAAATTAGAATCCAAGGATGAAAAGGTGAGTTTGCCTGCCGCAACGATCAACTTTTTGAGTGTAGTGAACGATTCTCAGGAATTCGTTTTACCGATTTTGAATTTGGGCGACAAGCCGACGATTGTGACTGAGAAAGAGAATAACGTGTTGAAAGGAAAAGAAGTTTTGCTAATGTCGAGCAACGAAGAACCAGAGGATAGAAGTGACGTCATTCGAGAGCAAATATATGTCGGAGAAGAACAATCGGATGAAATTAAGCGTGACATCATCCAAGTGTTAAGTGACTATCGTGATTGTGTATTTAAAAGTGTGAAGGAATTAGGTTGCACAGATCTAATTGAAATGGACATCAAGGAAGTGCCAGGAAGCAAACCGTGCAGAGGAAAATTAATACACTTTAGTAATCAGGAGGGGAAGGAAATCGCCGAAATTGTGCGCGAATTCAAGGAAGCTGGCCTGGTCACTGACACAACGTCGCATTATGCTAGTCCGGTTTTACTTTTGAAGAAGAAAACTGTCGAAAAACGACTAGTGGTGGACTATCGGAAATTGAATAGTCAAACGGAAAGAATTAATTTCCCTCTACCAAACTTGGACGACCATATGGCTTGTTTGGCGGGTGCAAAATTATTTATCGTGATTGATCTGGCTCATGGGTATTTACAGGTGCCCTTGACCCAAGAAGCGCGAATGAAGACAGCATTTGTGACCCCGGACGACTCTGGCGAGCTTACGAGAATGGTGTTCGGTTTGATGAACGCACCATTCTTCTTTTCCAAGTTGATGAAAAAGGTTTTGGGCCCTCTTCAAAACAAAGTGGTTTTATATTACTTGGACGACATCCTTCTACCTGGAAAGGACTGGGAAGATTTAAAGGAGCGATTGATCTTGGTTTTGGAGGCCCTTCGAAAGGCAAAATTACAGCTCAGATTGTCTAAGTGTAAGTTTTTGGTAAAGAAAGTGAATTATTTGGGATTTGACATTTCGGAGCATGGAGACTGAACCAATCCTACGAATTTTTGAGAATGGACGAAAAACGGAGCTGCATACCGACGCCAGTGCAAAAGGTTTGGCAGCTATGCTTTTACAATTAGGAGACGACAACCGAATGCATCCCGTGCATGCCATAAGTCGAAGAATGAGTGAAGGTGAAACGAACTATCACTCGAGTAAGTTGGAGTTGTCGGCAATTGTGTGGGGAGTGAGCCGATTGAGAGTGTTCCTAATTAATATACCCTTCACGATTGTGACGGATTGTCGGGCGTTAATTTATCTGCAAGCTCACAAAACGAAGAATCCGCAGATCGTGAGATGGCACCACCCCTTAAGTGAGTATCGATATGAAATTATTCACCGCCCGGGAGAAAAACTGCAGCATGTGGATGCTATGAGCAGAGCACCAGTAGAGGACGCACCGGAAGAGAACATCGAGGAGCAAGCAACGATGTTTGCATTAAACACTGAATCGGACGAGATTCTTCTTTATCAGCACGGAGATAAGAAACTGCAACGAAAAATCAACATTCTACGCAAAAATGAAACTGAACGAACTGCAAGAGAAAAGGGGGAAGTGGAAGGATACGAACTCAACGAAGGAATTCTGTACAAGCGCGAGAAAGGAAGTATAAAGTTCGTGGTTCCAGCTGCGATGCGAAAAGGAATCGTCGTTCGTTTTCATGATTGTCAAGGACATCAAGGTCTGGACAGGACGTATCAGAAAGCTAGTCGGAACTACTACTTCCCGTTGATGAGAAGATACTTTCAGCAACATATCAGATCCTGCCTTCACTGCATAATGGCAAAGACAGGCACCGGGAAGCAAGCTGGGGAACTTCATCCCATTCCCCCTGGAAGCAGACCGTTCGCAGTTATCCACGTCGACCATGAGGGACCTTTGGTGACAAGTGGAAGGGGGCACGAATACGTTTTTGTCATCATTGACAACCTAACTAAATTCGTCAGATTGGAACCCGTGAAGGACACAGGAGTTGACTCCGTGATACGCAAGTTGGAAGCATTTATTTTGGATTTCGGTGCACCGGAACGACTTATTTCGGATCGCGGGACCGGATTTACAGCACACAAGTTTGAAGATTTTTGTAGGAAGTACGGCATTAAGCACACGCTCAACTCTCCAAGGCACGCTCAAGCCAACGGGCAAGTTGAGCGCATGAACCAAACTCTGATACCAGTCATTATAGCGGAAACACTCGAGTCAAACGAACGCAATTGGAATATGAAGCTGAAGACCGTGGCTATGGACTTAAATGACTCAATAAACAAGAGTACGGGCAAAACACCGTTTGAATAGCTATACGGATATGCCGCTAGAAGAGAAGAAGGTTTGTTGCGCACTTTAACCGTAGAAAATGAAGGGAAATTGTATCGGCGACCAGAAGTCCTCCAAGAACGAGCCCGTGAAGATATTCGGAAGGAACAGGATAAGTACAAAAACAGATTCGATCAACACAGATATCGAAATGTACGCTACGATCTAGGGGAAATCGTTTACACAAAGGCTGCACCCCCAACTGACACGGAAACGTCGACGAAATTCAGTAGAAAACGGAGAGGACCTTTGATGGTTTATCAGGTTCTTCCTAGCGACACATACAAGGTAGCAGACCTACAAAAGGACAAGTCCGGACGACGCTATTCTTCAACTGCTTACGTCAGCCAACTGAGATCGTGGAAGCCAGCGATGGAAGACACCGATTTGACAACCAGCGAAGAAGAAGACGGAAGTGGAAGAAATTCTCCGATTGACTCTAGTGACAAGGATAGAAAGT
>CAKNXH010060899.1:0-67231 GCA_932178445.1 Andricus quercusramuli
AGGCGGACAGTGTCGACTTTTTCCGAACCAACCAGTTGGCCCGCGTGAGCGGGTCACCCAGCTCCGGAGAGAAATACCTCACGGTATTTCGGAAAGTCGAGACACGCCTGGTCGCTGACGAAGTGTCCACGTGGGCCTTCGCTGGGGGACTCCGTCATCGGGTTGTTTCGCGTGTGGATTATCATCAGTGGGTTATCACCCTTGATAACAGGGGGTGAAGCTCGCGCGCGTTCTAACCGCCGGATTCGGCGCCGCCGGGCGCGTCGGGCCGTCGAAACGTCCCTCCCACCGGAGGAGCGGGTACGTTGGGAACAGGATTGGGAACTTGGGGATCGTCCATGAATTACGTAAGACGTTTTTCTTTTGTTTGTATCGTTGTGTCCTTCTCAACTTCACAGCAATTTTATTTCCTTCTTTCTTCAAACAAAAGAAAAACGTCTTACGTAATTTATGGACGATCCCTTGCTAGGGAATGCCGCGTCGCAGAACGTAGGGCGCGATCAACGGCCGATCGACCCGTTCCCTTAACTTTGATTCTTCCGGCATTTTGCACCGATCCTCGCCACGTGTTTCCGCCGCGAAACATTACCTGCCCGGAACCGGCGTCCGAAACCCCTTCGGGAAATCACACGCGGAAATCAAGCGTTTTGAATTTACCACCATGTCCGCGAGCCTTGCAAGTGGCACCGTCCTGACCACTACCTTTACCGGGTGAAATCGCCTTTTTACGAGTCCCGTCGATTGCGGGGTCGCCTCGTATAGCGGCGGAAGCCCGGGCCGTCTCTCCGGCCGTACCAGAGGCGGTACCATCGACCAGCAGAGTAGTCTCTCCGTGCGCCACTACTCCCGTCGCCACCTTTCCGGTCACAGTTAATCCGGTCACCACTACTCTTGCTCACTCTTACTCATTTTTGTCCTCCGACGCACCCTTTCGTATATAATAGCCAAACACCAGCGCTACTACCCGTCTAAGGGATATTTTTCGAAGCTGGGGGTGTATGCAGCGCTGATTTGATGGGGAACTTTTTTGGTATTCATTTCTAATGCCTTCAGGGACATGATTGTGACCTTCTTCTAGCTAATTTCCCCGGACACTGCTCGACACTGCTTACGTGCTCCTGACCTCTCAGCCAGAGTTGCGCTTTCTCCTTGCTTCTCATAATCCCAGCATTGCAGGTGGAAATTTTCAGCGTACCGATGAGCAAATAAATTATGTTGGGGGCTTACCGTCTAGATGAAACACTTTTATACCTCAGGTCTGTCGGAGTAGACCCTCGAATCTGTACTTATAGATTGGTACACTAGATTGACTAGAATATGGCCTTCCCAAATATTGAAATGCAGCTAGAACCCAGAAGATCCTGTTTACGGAAACCCTTGTCAGGAACTCAGTACAATCCAAACAGAGGGACTTACAGAAAGGAAGGTACTAATATACCTTCATAAAATCTTATGCTTAGTGACCCCCCCCCCCCCCCCCCCCCCCCGATTTCAGGTAATCAGTGAAGCCCCATGGAAGTCAAGAAACTCTTTTCTTCTGGTTCAGTGTCAGTACGAACATGAGCTTTGCACTTCGCTGTCGAGAGCACACGTAACTTTAACAAGAATTGCATTGCCGTGAATTTCGTATGTAAATGCAATACGTGACATTTTCCGCGTTTCTGTTTTTAAACAAGATCCTCCTTCTTTAACGCTAGTGAATTTTTGCGGTTTACGGTGAAAAGGAATTATTGTGTAAGAAAACTATTGCACCATGAGCTCCAAAGATTCAAGAAAATCTGCACGTGGACACAAAGCATCTTCAATTCGCGACTTTTTTTAATTTCAAGTTGGTACAAGTGAGGTGAAATGTACGATAAGCAGATGCACGAGGACTCTGGCAAATGCATATAATAATAATAATAATAAATACATTATAACTGGCATGTCGAAAGAGACTGAGAGCAATGTTGAACGGAAATGCAGTCGGGTTATTGAACTGCCCAGCGCCCCTCGTAAATGGAATCATGTAATTCAAGTCTTACCCAAATATTTCAAATCTAGTTGAAAAGTTCGCGAAATATTTGAAATATTGGTGAAATAGTTGCTAATATTGGTGGCATACCAAACATCTGCAGGAAATCATTCCAGTCTTTGTGAAATGTTCTGAAACTATCACAAACCTTTGCAACATATTTTCAAAATTTGCGAAACGTCAGAAATCTTTGTGAAATCTTGTAGAAATCATTGCAATGTTTGCGAAAGCTTGGAATGTATCGAAAATGATTATTAAATAAGTCAGAACTGTGTGGAAGGTGGGCTGGATATTCAAAATCTTCGTGAAATCCGAGGTGAAGTCATTCAAATCTTTGGTAAATCTTTGTAAAATCTTCCCGAAATGTTTGGAAACTGTGCGAAATATCATAAATCTTTCATTTCATATTCGTAAAATTGTTGTAATCTGGAGAACTGTTCGAAGTATTTGTGAACTCTTTTATATGTATTCGAAATCTTTGCTAAATATTTGAAATGTTTGGAAAATCACTTAAATGTGTGGAATTTTGAAAATCTGTCGAAAATGTTTGTTACATCATTAAAGTCTTTGTGAAATCTATCCGACATCCGTAGGACATATTCAAAATCTTGGAGAAATCTTCGAAATTCTTCTTCAAGACTTTGTAAAATATTGCCGAAAACTGTTGAAGTGTATCCTAATTTTGGCGACAGCAGGGTGGCCTTCCACGCAGGAGAACCTGAGGAAATTCAGGCGAAACTTGCACGGGGAGAAAACCGTGACAATGCCGGCAGAAAAATCTTACACCGGGAGATTTCCCGTCTGTCATCATTGGGAGTTTTTTAATTTTCGAAAATTTTGAAAGTTTTTGAGATGCAGTGAAGGATAAGATGAAAGAAGTCCGCAGATGCGTAATCGATGAAATCAAAGTAAGGAAACCTGCCTTTTTTTCTAGTTCTTCGGTTTGAACCCTTCCACGATTTAGTCTAGCCGCAGTTTCAGTATGTCACTGAATAATTTTCAGGATACAAACCATTTTTAGGTGAAGTGAATTTGGCAGAGTGTCAAGAGAATGAAAAAAATGTTCCTAAGGGATCGTCCATAAATTACGTAAGACGTTTTTCTTTTGTTTGAATAAAGATGGAAATAAAATTGCTGTGAAGTTGAGAAGGACACAACGATACAAACAAAAGAAAAACGTCTTACGTAATTTATGGACGATCCCTAAGATTCATGAAAGAATTTTAAATGATTTTTTAAAATAAATTTTATGAGAAAATTGAAAAATATTACAAAATATTTTTCATTATCTCATAACATTTTTGAAAAGAGTGTAAAATATTTTAAAGAAAAATTTGGCAATTTTGTCAAATTAGATCATTTGAAAAAAAATCTAAGTAAGTTTAAGACGTACTTAGAAGTTTTGAAACTTCTTGATATTTTAAAAATTTTGTAACGTGTCATGGAAATGAAAAAAAATCATTAGTTTTGTAAGAAAAATAAAAATAATTATTCCTTTCAGAAAATTAATTATAAGGGTATATTTAAAAAGATGTATAAGGATTTCGCAAATTGTCTGCAATTGTCTAAGAAGAATCTGAAAGATTTTGAGGCAATTTCTTTAATTTTGCAAAATTTAAATGAAGTTTAGAACAAAATTTAAATAATGTGCAAAGATCAGAAGGTTTAGAAATTCTGAAAAGATGGAAAAAAGAATGATCTGAGGAGTGTTGCGTGAATTTTCAATGATTTTATATTTTGAAAAATAACCTTATATTTTTATAGATGTCAATCAAAAAGTGGAGAAGCTTCAAAAACAATTGTGAAAGGTTTCAGTAGAATAAAGAAATTTTTTTTAACAGGATGTATTAGTCTGCCTGAAAGTTGACATAGCATCGAGGCATGGCAAATCATTCTTAGGGATGAACATACAATATATAAAAGATTGTAAGTTGACCCTAAGGACATTGGCTGTAAAGGAATTCGCGCGATGCCACACCAGCGAGAATCTGATGGAAATGGTTAAGGATATTTTACAGGATTATTATATTCGAATTGAGGACCTGTACACCTTCACGTCGGACAATGCTTCTAATATGATCAAGTTGTGCCGCATGATTGGAGAGGCGCAGCAAAACTTGGAATCGCAGTACAATGATGTTACCATTGAGGTGATTGAGTACTGTGATATCACGGATGAAAAAGAGAGCAGCGTCACCAATCATGCTGACGAAAAGCAAATGGATTCCGAAATCGACGAGAAAGTAAAAGGACTTCTACAAGGTTTTCTCGACGAGGGAAACACTCTCTCAATAATTTGTATTCGTTGTGCCGCTCATACACTGCAACTGGCAGTTGAGCAGGCAATCTACGAATTCAAATCAAAAGACGCCAATATTTTTCATAGAGTACGGGACGCAGTGAAAATCCTGCGAACCGAAAAGGTAACTCGCGCCATGAAAGTCTGCGATCCAAACGCTATCAAAGCAGTTCTAGACAACGATACCCGCTGGCATTCGACGCTCGACATGCTCTTGGCAATCAAAAGATTTAAAAAGTATGCCGTGGAAAACCCGAAAATAAATCTATCTTCTGCCGATTTGCAGTCGATAGATTTATACATCGAATCGCTAATGCCAGCGAAAATAGCAACTAAGAGGTTGCAAAACGAGAGTCTCGTACCCTCGGAGTTTAACCTCATTTGGGTTCGGTGCCTGAAAGAAAACGAGAAAGTGCAAACAATCCTTAGTGAGTTGATTGTCAAGTATATGAGGATCAGGGAGCCATCTTTGCTGGAGAACGAGGCATTGCTGGATTGATCAACCTAGATCCTCGGTGCAACATAATCCTCACAAAGGAATGAGCCGAAAAAGCCGAGAACCTTCTCGTTCGACTTTGGATGAAGTTATACCAATGGAGCCAGCGAAAGAAATTGGCTGGAGAAGAAACTCTAAATGAAGAGATGATGCAAGTGGAGGCAGAACATCTCGCAGACGAGGAAGATGACTTCCTGTACCTTGAAAGGTCAGATCACATGAAGGAGCAGCGGCTAACAGAAACGCAGGAAGTTGAGGACATCCGGCCAAAGCTGAGAGCGTTTCTGCGACAAAACGCAAGATCCCAAAGGGGCTGTCTTTGCTGCAGTTCTGGAACTCGATCAAGTATTCTGATCCCCACCTGTTCCAGCTGGCAACAGTCGTCCACGCAGCACCAGCCACTCAGGTTAGCGTGGAACGATTGTTCTCTGGTATGAGATTTGTATTCTCAACCTTGAATTAGTCGCTGTTTAATATTGAATCTAAATACTAAACCTGAGTAATTATAGTTAAAGTGAAATGAACAGAGTGTGAATCGAATTATTTATAGTCCTCTCACTGCGTCATCCCCTTACTCCGCCACTCTACTGGAGTTATCGGGCACACAATGCGTAATTAGGAAAATTAAGAGTGATTTTGGTAGTTCTTATTACCTAAAACTACCTGGCGCCCTTCAGGCATCACTTGGACTCATTCTAAGTCCAAGTTTCAATTGAAAATATTAAAAATTTAAGTTATCAGCAAAAATAGCCTTATAGTATATATGTAGATTTTTGTTATGTGAGCACGATAAGTTCCGAAAGAATTGACAGATTGGATTGGGCTTTGGTATACACCTCAGGTGTCCTGAAATGAAGGTCAGGTTCATTATCCAGCCATTGTGGATAAAAATTAAAAAAGTGAGCGCTTTTTCTAAATTTTAGAGACCACTTTTTTTCAAATTCACAATTTCTATGTGGGGATATTCTTAGTGTTTAAAAAGACAAACAATTCTTCACAATGACTTCTTCTGATAAAACACAAATTACTACAGTTATAGCATTTGCAAAAGATTTTAAGCCAAATAACGCACGATATGAAAAAAAGGCAAGAGAAGAAAAATGTTACTTTCTGAACACCCTACAATATTGTTGTGAGACTGTTTTCGATTTTCTTGAAAAATTGAAAATTTTTATCGCACAAAAAACTACTGAAAAATAAAAAATTCAATTTAGCGATCGAAATATGCGAGATACGAAATAATATGAATAGACAAAAATTGTTCACTCAGGAAAGTAGAAAATTTCGCATTTTGGACAAAATCGAGTGCGAAAAACGAGGTACGCGATGAGAATATATTCGTTAAAGCCGGAGGCGTTTTAACAACAGATAATTCACAATCACCAAATTACAGTTGTTGTCGAGAAAAATAAATGTCGAGAGCGGAGCGATTGTGAATTCTACGTAATGTTCGTAATGTTGTATTGTAATATTGGAATATTTTAAATTTGTAGTCTTCGTTGCCATTTGCAGAATATCGTGTCGATAATTTGTACGTCGTGCTGAACTGCACTGAAGTTCACCGTGGAACTTTATAGACTGAAATTAAAGTACGCAATAGGTGAGGGGTGTGGTGGGGGGCATTTTGTTACGATTTGTTACGGTAGGGAGGAAGGGGGTCCTTCACTCGTGAAAGTAATTCTTGCATATTCGCAAAATGTTGCTCCTGATGACCATTTTCATAGTTATAAATTTTATTATTTGGTTAACAATTTAACAATCTTCTGAACAAGAAATAATTGTTTGCACATTCCACTATCTTGTTAAAGATTTGTCTTTTTGGCTTAAAAATTAAACTCTTTTCAGTACTTTTATCATTTTTCTTCGATAAAAATGCAACTGTTCGGTTGAAAATTGAACAATCTTGTTAAAAACTCATACTTTTTGGTAACGTTATACATTACGATTCTTATTTTGGTGTTGGCAAGTAAACTGGAATCTTTTGTGGATACAAATTCAACTATTTTTCAACTTATGAAAAATTTACCTACTTTTGTAGAAAATCTATTTTTTGGTTGAATATAATATTTTAGTGTTGAAAAGAGAACTGAAATGTTTTCTGGATGACAATTAAACTATTTTTTTGCATTTTTTTAATTTTCAAACGCTCAATCCCTGAAGTTCCTACACATGTCGATACGTCGCAGTAACAAACAAGTACGTATCCCTGAAAAGATGGCGGCGAACCTTATCGAGCCAATCACTTTGGCGAGATATAAACATTTACTCAATTTCGGTGTTATGGTTGAATTGTCGCCCAACTGATTTACCGAAAAGTAAAGTCGATTTTAGGCTCCATGGCGACACAGAAAAAACAAAAGATAAACTTTACATCGATTTCCGACGAAAGTTTCGCTGCAACAAAAATTAACCTTGTCGAATAAACTTTACATGAAATTAAGATAATTCCGTGTTTTTAAACCATCTCGGAATAATTTTTCAGTTGTTTTTCAGTGAAAAAGCGTCTTCTGGTATGTAGTTCACAGCAGTGCAAAGAACAGTGTGAAGTATGGATGGAATTGTTCTGGAAATCTGGACGCGAGATTTTTAAAAACATTGAATAGCTTTCTCGAAATGACAAATAATATCCAAATACACTTATCTCGAAAAACCGGGAAGACTGAAAAATTGTTGAGACTGTAAAATTCCTGAATTAGAAATACTCCGAATAATGAAATTCCCGAATAGGAAAATTCCATAATAATAAAATTCCCGGACAGTTTATAATATCACCGAAATGAAAAACTCCCGAATGATGAAATTTCCGACAGTTTATGATATTACCGAATTGGAAAATTCCCGAATAATAAAATTCCCGACATGAAATTGCCAAATTCTAGAATATCCAAATAACTAGAAAATTCCCGACTTATAAAATTCCCAAATTTAGACAAATGAAAAGTTTTTTTCAGGAATATTATTTATTTATTAAAAATACAATGATCAAAAACATTTTTATCAAAAAATTGTAATGTTTACAGTTTCTGAAATTAGTGCGTGAATCTTCAACAACAATTATTGAAAAAATATTTTTTTGGATGAAAATTTGTGGACGACTGACAAATTCTAGAAAATAAAATTCATGACTCTTTCAAATTCCCGGATAAAAAATTCCCAAATTGTTTATGATCTTACCGAAATGGAAAATTCCCGACAGTTTATAATATTACCGAATTTTAAAATTTCCGATAGAAAATTGCCCAATTATAAGATATCCGAACTGGAAAATTCCTGAATTATAAAACTCCCGAAACAATGGCAAAATGGTTTTCAATCAATATTATTTATTTCTTAAAAATACAACAATCAAATATTCTTCTAAGAAGAAATATTTTTCTTCTTCAAAGAATCTAAAATTATTGTATGAATTTAAAATAACAATAATTGAAGACAATTTTCAGCCAGAAATATATTTTTTTCAATTATCGTTATTTCAAAGTTAACCAATAATTTTAGAAACTTCAAACATTCAAAATAATTTTTTTCTTGATAAAAATATTTCATTATTATATTTGTTTAAATTTGGAAATTTTCTAGTTCTGATATTTTATAATTTGGCAATTTTCTGTCGGGAAGTTTTAAATTCGGTAATATTATAAACTATTGGGAATTATCCATTTCGGTGATATCATAAACTGTTCGGGAATTTTCCAATCCGGGAATTTCATTATTCGGGAATTTCAACAATCAGAAATGTTATTACATATTCGAAAATTTTATTATTCGGGAATTTGAAAGATTCGGGAATTTTCCTTCCCGGGATTTTTCAGTCCTTCAAATTTTTTTTTAAACATTGTTACCTTGAATTAAAATACCTAGATCCGCCACTGAATGTTCCAACTTCAAATATAATTCGATTCCTACTTTTTGGTTTTGTTCCTAACCTACAATACCGACTGTGGCAGGAAGTATATATAAAGCCGTTTTTCCATTGCTACGAAGGACGTAGCAGACGACAGCTTTTATTCCATCGTAAGATAAACTTTCGCCAAATAGCATGTAATCTTTAACAGCTGAACATTTTACATGCAACAAAATTTAACTTCAGTTTTTTCTGTGGAACTCACGGCAGACTTAAAGTTTTATTGAAATAAATTTTCATTCTTATGAATAACTGCTGCTGCGGCTAAGCGTGTCGATGTGAAGAACGAGAGTGACAGGCCGCCACGCAACGTCGATCCTCCCGGAAGGGGCGTCCATCTACTTCGTGTCAGTTGACCAATGACAGCGTAACTTTCTCGCGCCAAACGCAGGTTTACTGGACGTGACCCGCGGGAACTCCGATTATAATATGGTTGCCGGAAGTCACGTCAATCGTCCTAGCGACAGAATAGAGAAAAGTAATTAAAGGACAATTAGATGTCGACAGAGCGATACTCTGCCGCTTCTCACTCTATCTTTGAGGAGTGAACTTTCATGATACTGCGTTGGACGAGGACAACGTCCCGATGAGACTCCCCCTCTCTCTCCTTCTTATCAGGGGTTGCGTGTAGTGTCGTTGCGACTTGGCTCCCGTGATCTCTCTCTCTCTCTTTCTGTTGCTGGATATTGGCTTGCCCGATAGGCCAGAAAAGGACAGTGATATCGTGTATCCACCTTCCTTTCTTCTGGAGACGGCCACCTACTCACCAGGCCAGAAAGAGACAGTGTGGTTCAGTGAACTCCCTCATCTCACTCTACCTTGTCATGGATGGATTGGTATTGACATGGCGGCTTGACTTCCTGATTGACTCTAGTCGTTGACGTTACCACGACAAACAATGTTCTACATCATACAGGCAAGATATCGGTTCCTAAGTTCCAACTGTCCCTAATCCTTAGGTGGTGATTTGTGGCGGCACGTGCGATGCCTTGCGTTGGTAATCGGCCCTCTCACTCGTTCGTCGTGACAGAATATAAACAAAAATGATAAACAAAAAAAAAAGTGACGGACTTAAATAAGATATAAGTGCCAATAAGAGTGCTCTGTACGGAAAAGAGGACTCTCGTTCTTCGGTACCAAGCATTTAATGTGAACTAAATTTTATCCGTTTATGTTGAGAAGACCACGGTGCCAGTAACGTTATGTCTCAGTGACGGGTGAGAAACACATCGTCACAAATTATAGTTATTTAGAAAATAAAAGTTTTAATTGCATGACTTTGAAGATCTCCAAATTCGCTGATATTTTGCCATATTCATTGTAGCCATTGTTTATGATAGCGCAGTTACTCTTACTTCTTCATTCCCTTCCGAAGCTGTCGCGCCACAGTTGCGGTGTTAGCAGTGACAGCTCGGGTTTACCTTTCTCCGTTTATATGCCTGAAAGTTGAACTACTTTCTTGTTAGAATATCATTCAATCATTTGTGTAGAAAACCCTATATTCTCGAATCTCTCACACTATGTGTGTCACTAACTATTCAGTATTATCTTATCTCAGAAATTATACACTAATTGTCAACTAAAGGATCAGTTGACATTAATTTTTTGAATGATTTTACATCATTTTTCACATAAAATATCACTCTTAACATCAATTAGCTTCGTCCTTAATTCCAGATAATGATAAATTTTTGCGATTTACGGCGCATAAATATTGTGCTGATGAATTCAAATTCTTTCCATAATTTTCAAATTTTCTATGCAAACAAATATTACTCGAGATTCAAGATTTAATTTATTATATAAATCCAAGTGATATACAAGAGGAATTGCACAGAGAATAACTGCAACAAGCTATGTTTCACACTAAAAAGCCAGTCTACGCAATTTTACTAAATTCTGGTTACTTGCAATGCGTCCCGTCTTTTACAAGGGGGATCTCGAATTTACGCTCATGACGCAATAATCCTAAGTAGTTATAAAAATGAAATGATTGCATGCGACGCAGCAGATCAATATACCTAAAAAGGTCAGTGCACTCAAAATCAGACTCTTACTCATTATTAATAAAAGATCTAACTTTCAGCGCTTGCACAATGTAATTAAAACTGTCATTCAGTTGGTCAATATTTCGTAGAATTGAAAGGCGTTTGATAGACTCTAAGTCAGTTCTGGTCCCTTCTACGTATTTCTTAATGTAATCCGCTTTGAATTCGTCATAGATAGGACAAGGGAATCCAAGAAAATTAGAAAGATCTATAAACTTCATCATGTCAAATAGACTGCAACTTTGATTTTTATCAAGGCCATACGCTGAACAATTAAAATATAGTCTGTTCTTGGTGGAGTGTGAAAGTCTCAATCGACTAACCAGCCGCTTTTTCCCCATACTACAGTTAAAATATAGATAAGGTTCAGTGAGGTTTAATGGAATTAGGTTTCTAAATTGACGGTTATACTTGGATTCGGTCACATGATCAAGAACAGTGCTATACATATGATTTGCCCACTTAATTATTAAGTTTGACTTTTCCACGGTAACCGCATGAGGATGACTCCATTCCCGATTCCATGTATCAAGTTCGTCCATAGATTCGAGTAGGTACAACTCGCGGAATTTCCTGAGACAAATCTTAGTCGTCGTTAATATTGGTTAGAGCAATCCACCAATTATAGGCGCGTTCGAACGCGTTGACGCTTACCAGATCTAATCCCGTTTCCACTCGGACGAAGTACGCAGGCGTGTTTCTAGGTTTCAGATGAATTATGTTTGGATTTATTTATAAAACTGCACAGCCTATAAATTTATGTCGTCCTTTCTCTGCCGAAATGGACTTTGGCCATTTTAAATTTACCCCTTTAATCGAAAACGGGGTTCCGAAGTAAGTGTAGGGGTTAATAAATTAACGTGAACTATTTAGGGGTCCTACGCGAGCATTGATGGGAGAAAATGATGAGCGCAAATATGTATTACCTATATGTAGATTGAAGGAATTTCAAAAGGTTAAATTCACAAATAACCATAAATTACTGATTTCCAGTTTACACTGCGAATAGTCAGCGCAGTTTTCGACTAATGCTATTAGTCCTCCACTGCCACGGCCCTTACGTTTTTCTTTGACAATAACGGAGTAATAGAAGGTGTAACTATCTAAAAATTTTGGTAGTTTCACGGATGCGTTTGTGAGCCATGACTCACCTATGCACATCACACAATGATTAGATAATTAGGCTTTCTGATTTGAATCAAAGCTACACAAATTCTGTGTACATCACAAGGCAGACAAGAATCGAGTCTTTCATAATCTTTCGTAAATTATATTTTCAGAATTTTTCACTTCTTTGCTTATAAGATTAATAATTAATATCGAATGATACCTTTTTATGATCCACTACACATTGTCGATGAAAGCAAGTAATTTTCTGTCAAAATATTACCTTGAAATCGGATACCCGATGATGATAATATAAATTTATTTGATATTAAAATTTTTCTATAACAAATTATATTACTTATGAATCATTTGTCGCTTGCACACACTCCTGCGCTTTGAATCCGAAAGATAATAAAAGACGGAAAGGTGTTTACCAAACGCTAGAGGAACAAAAAAGAGAATCAACATTTTTTCATCATTTGCATTGATGTATACGCTGTAGCTAAAAAATAACTAAAATTCTGTTGGCAGTTAGGGCAATATGGTGTTTTCGAAAAATTCGCGCCTGAAAACTCAGAATCATGTAACTCTCTAGGTTTTGAATATTCGAAGAAAATACCATAATACATAATACATAATACATAATACATTTGCATTTAAATCTTTGTACTTAATTCTGATCCGACTACGGATTACAAAGAATATTATATTTTTGTTTATCTTTGTTCTATTAAATTAATGATACACATACTGTAGACTATCTTCATTGGAAGCAGCTTCTTTATACCAACGTGAAGAGATTGTATAATGTTTGCCTATGGGACATTCCCTCATTTCAATTACGGTCATATCGTCAATTGCACCGCTTGTCATGTTTATTTTTATTCTCGAACTATATTTATCTGCCTTATATATTCCAAGAAGAAGCCCAGTATACTCCAATATTGCGAAAACGTCACCATTGGATGTTGACAGAACAATATATTCTCGGGTTGGCATGGGCACATATGTATTCCTCTCTGCTCGCAATTTAATTGGTAAACTGGCTGGAATAACATATCTTCGAAATTCGAATTGCTGGTTTTGATTTATCTGAGGAATAAGACGAATATATCCAAGTTTTGCAAGTGAATATCCAAGTACTTCATGGGAAGGTGGCCTGCCCGGAGAACACCTGGACCTTCTGGCAGGAGAAGAAGAAGAAAAACTAGGATTACGTTCGACATTGGGATTCCGTTCAAACTGTAGTGAATCGTGATTTTCAGAAATTTTAATAAAACTTCTTGAGAACATTACTTGACTTTTTCCCACTGGGCAATCCCTTTTTTCATCTTCAGTCAAATTATCAACTGTGCTACGTGTCATATTTATTTTTATCCGCTTTTTATATCTATCTGCCCTATAAATCGCACGAAGAATCCCACTGTAATCCAATATTGCAAAAATGTCATCATTGCATGTTGATAATACAATATATTCTTGGGTTGGCACAGGATCATATCTATTATGATCTACTATAAATTTAATTGGCATACCGGGAGGAATAACGTATTTTCGAAATTCAAATTGCTGGCTTCGATTTCTTCGAGGAATAAGCCGAACATATCCAAGTTCTTCTATTTTACATCCAAGTACTCGATCTGAAGGCAGCCTGCCGAGAGGAGAAATGGATCTGGCAAGAATTGAAGGCTCCTGAGAAGATGTCCGGTCAGGTGAGTGTTGTCTGGCAGAAGAAGAACCAGGATTACGTTCCTCTTTAGGGCTCCTGCTAGCAGGAAACCTGGACCTTCTATGAAAAGGAGCTTCTTCTGGGGAAACCCGGTCAGGCAAATGTTGTGGTTGAGCAGCAGGAGAAGAAGGGCCAGCATTACCTTCGCTTTTGGGTTTCTCGTCGGGCTGTGAACTGCATTCTGCAAAAAGAAATAGAAGATTGTGTCAAGGAGCTGTATTATAAAAACAAAATCTCATTTGCCCCTCGCCACCAATACTTTTACGACCTGTCTGAGAGCCCAACGAACATGTGTGCACGATTTGGTGCCGATTGACAAAAAACTGGATTTGCATAAGCATCATACGTTCTAGGCCACTTCATTTTCTATATTAGATCATAATATATGATATAATGATACATGTATACGTACACAATTATCCCCTTTTATATTAGCATCATTGTAAACAATATTATTACAATTTGTTAATTCATATTTGAGAAAATTCATCATTCCTTCATTCTGATTTTATATTTTTAGAACTCATTGATAGATAAATAAATAAATATATTAAATATATTAAATAATAAATTTCATTTAAAAATTATACTATTTTCTTAAAGATTCATCTTCTTTCCTTGAAAATTCAACTATTTCAAGAAAAAATGATCGATTTTGTTGGACATTCTTCGGTCCTAATTGAAAATTCAACTATTTCTTAAATTGTATGCTTGCAAATGCATTATCATATCGAAAAGTGATTTCTTTGTTGTATGCTCAATAATATATTATGCACGAAAGGGGAAAAGAGAGACATTATTGATGAGTGTATCTTTCCAGTGCGAGTCGTAGGAACCGACCTTGAGTGCCGCTTTTCAAGTTTGTAGGTATGTAATGGCCATTATATCCATGGCGTCATAAGTTTCGACGTCATAGACTATAAGAACAATAAGACTAAGAAAAATTAGTCTCAAGTGTTACTTATATGAGACCACTGGTGGGAACCCACAATTGTTGCTTTTTACACTGAAAATAACAGCATGAAGTTATTCTATTAAAAATAGGACGCGAAAAAAAAAGAAAACCGTAAAAAAATAAATCTCTAGTTTTTCCAGTGTAAATATACAAATGGCTATTATATGACCATCAGGTTGTAACAGGGTCTTAAGGCTCGCTCCACAGGCTTGATAAATAGCCGTATTCATGCATGTGATAGATGAAATATAATCAGAATTACAGATATATTATTATATTCACAAATAAAATTAACGATGACCGCCAAAGTGAAAACAAAAGTGCATCCCATCTGCATTCTCGCAAAATAGAGAAAAAACAAATTAATGCATTAGTGAATAATTTTGTTAACATTTGTATCTAAGAAATATTCCATTGCATCATCAGAGTGGAAATATATACATAAGTAGCCGTTATCTCACATATATGTGAAATAACGACTTTATCAGAGTTGAGATTGTCTCTCGCAAATAATGATATCATTTGACATTTTTTATTATTATTTTAATGAAGAAATTCTCATTTCAAATGAACGGTAGGAGGTTTTATGTAAATATTAAGTCAACAGGATAAATTTCGAAGAAATAATCTGGTTAAATGATGTGATTGAATTTCTGATTAAATTTTCATTTGTATGGAAATACTACGTTTTTGGATGTAAATTGAAATACATTTGTATAGCATGCAAATATATATTTTTTTGCCCCTAGTGGCTTTCGCATATGTTCAATTACCTACTGATGGAAGTAGAGGATGGAGAAATAAGGGAAGTGATGGCGGGACGAGAAGCAGGGAAATTATGGGAGTGAAATCAAGGGAAGGGACAGATGAAGAAGTTAGGGAAGTAATGGGATTGGGAGTGTGGGATGTGAGGGTTTGGGAAGTAGAAGAGGGAGAAGTGAGATAAGTAAAGATGTTATATTCTTATGTATTTACCAGTAGAATCAAGGAAAACCGCAAAAACAAGGAACAGAGTACCCACGGTGATCCTCATTTTTTTTCTGATCGAGTAGATGAGAGTAAATGGCATTAGATGATACTGATTCAGCGAGAAAACGAATTTTCTACGAGATGTTTTCATGTATATGCAGGTGAACTTTTCCAACTCCACGTAACCAATTTTGATTTGCTGACTCTCCCTTTCTGACCTCCTGCTTATCTTACGAAAAAAAATATATACGTTGTATACGGACAGCCGCTAGTCACTATCTTACTCGACATCGTAAATGTAATCCTGGAGATAAATACTTATTTATTTAGCTTTAAAGTTTCATAGTAATTTTCCGGTCTATGTTCTCATATACCTGTATGTTGTAGAACAAATAGCAGTATCTAAAAAATGGTGTCGACATACGCACATAGTTTGAAGAAGGTTCCAGAAAACAGATCTTTATTGGTCAAATTTTATCTCTTCCAAGGCTTCATTATTGTGTAAATTAATACGACGAATTCATGTGATATCTTTTATTGATTCTTTTCATAATGAACCGCAAATCGTTTTTGTCAACTCACAATGTGTATAGTGGGCAGGAGATAAAATTGTTTGTAATTTTCTTCATGTCCCCACAATTTTCATAATTTTTAAATTAAACTTTCGGGCTGGTTTGAGTTGTCAACCCATACTAGACTTTTACGTTTTTAGGCCGTGTTGTGAACCTGATACCCGACCCGGCGTCAAATTGTTCTCCCAATCGAAAGCAACTTAGCCGTTGGCTGAATACGGATTTTACGTTCATTCTGCGTTTTTTTGTTTTTTTTTTAATTACAATAATGAAACAAGGATAACTAAAAAAAAATGTCACACTTTGGAGCCCAAAATGCTCTTAAAAGAGAGGTAACGGGGTGATTTCTCACAAAAATATAGGGTTAGAAGTGAAATCAATTATTTTAAACACCACTAATGTTAATACCATATTCGATTCAATATGAAACGCTTTAAATTCTTGAGATTTCATGTCACTATGTTGCATTCTCAACAAAAAACTTTGATTCTTCAGCAGCAAAACTTCTCCACGAGAAGAGGTAAATATTCAACCCAAAAAGTCAAATTTCCAATCAAATATTTGAATTTTCAACAAAAAATTGATTTTCAACCAATCAGTGTCATTTGAAACCAAATCGTTGAACTTTCAAGCAGAAGAAACGGAAATACGTTGTAGTAACATTTAACATGATTAATAAGGTATACAAAATTCAATACTCATGCACTGAGAAAAAGTTTGCTTTCACTAAGTGAATTTAATTTGGCTGAAGTAATTGAAAGTCTTGATCATTTGCAAAACTTTAAACTGGAAAAATGATTTACATCTGCACCGCCACGAGGCGGCGCGGAAAGCATCTCTCAGAGTGACAAGACTAATGATTTCTGAGGAAGAAAAAAAAATACGTCATTAGGATTTTGGGGAGATGTGATAAGCGAGCTACAATATAATAGATTTAATGGTTTCACGATGATTCATCATAATAAAATTATGTGTTTCGGATTTCAGTCGTGTGAAAAATTACTAATCTTGCCGACGAATCCTGAAGATTGCCTGTGATTGGTTAAAAGCCCCACGGGGGGACTGGTCGAATTCGATTGGCCAATCTATTTTTTTTAAGCCCGGGAGGACGGAAAGCTGAGAGGTTCCATTATATTTCTAGGGTTGTTTAGAAGTGTGGTAATTCCTTTTGTAATTCAGCTTCATGCGCTATGGAAACAGCTCTGTATACAAAAGAGTTGATGACCGATTGCTTTTGAGATGGGCTGTGGTGAAAGGAGGCACGTGGGTATCTGTATATGAGGATTTTCTTTTACCTCATTTCCTGATGTGTTATCAGATCTTTCGTAAACTAGTACGTCCAAGAAAGGAAATTTTCGATTTTGTTCAATTTCCATGTTCAACTGGATATGGGGCTCTAATCGATTGATGAAATCGGAAAACTTGTATAGCTCATCTAGTCAATGTCGCCAGATGACAAAAGTGATGTCAAAGTAACGTCACCAAAATTCTGGTTTAAGTTTGGAATGATTCAATATTTTAGTTTCTAGCTGTTTGATAAAGATTGTATCAGAGATTGGCACTTTTGTAAAGAGATATACTACGTCGAAACTCACCAGGATCTCTTGGGTTTGACTGTGAATCTGATGTGTTTTTTTTATAAAGTCAAAAGAATTTTGGACGCGTGTGATAGAGTTCCCTGTGAAAGTAGTCAGTTCTTTGGTAAGGAAGCGTGCTAGGTTGTAAGTTAGTGAGTTTATTGCACTGACGATCGGTCTGAGTGAAATGTTTTTGTGGACTTTTGGGAGTCGGTGAAGCTTAATTGAGATGACATTAGTATATATTAATTTAGATATTGTTTTGCAGTAAAGTTTAGAGTATTTTAGAAGGTCTTTTTGCTGACTATTGTTATTGTGGGGGTTTTTAAAAAATGTTTATGTGTATCGTCAGTTAGGAGGTCCATGATTTCATTGTTATCGTCTTCTTTATTCATGATTACTGTTGTACTGGCTTTGTCTGCGACTTATATTATGATCTCTTTATTCCGATTGAGTTCTTTAATTATTGTTTCTGCTTGTTTTGTTAAGTTTCGGGAGGGAAGTTGTGCTTGGCGTAAGATGGTGGCCGTCCTACGCTGTATGTCATTTGCTTTTTGGGTGGAAGGGCATATATTGTGGATTCCAAAATACTGATGATTTCTTTTTTCGAAGTTTTGGAGGAAATTATTGCAAAATTATGGCATTGAGATAAGACTGGAATTATTTCATTCCTGAGACGCTGGTTAGAGATATTTTACTGTGTTGCTTAATGGCGTGTGCCTTACTGTAAGTAATTTGTTAAATGTTATTTTTTGTGTTTGAGTGGAAAAATCTTCAATCCATTGGGATTGGACAAATGATATCCGGTCTAATGTAGATCAAATGTCATATCTGAGGGTATTCGTAGGTAAAGGGGAAGTTCTAATAGTTTTTTGAAGGTAGCAGGCAAGACAAATTTCGTATGGTTTATTCTTTCTTTCAAGAGAAGCAAACATGTTTTATCTGGAATTGATTTGAATTTAGATGTTCAAAAATGTTTTTTCATTCCTAAGAATTTTTGAAATATTTATTTGAGTCCTTGATCCAAATCTATAAAGTATGCTTTGGTCTTGATTTCATGATGTAAAAAATATTCGGAAATAATTTACCGGATTTGGCGATAAGTTGAACCCAAGATTCCGAACCAATAATTTTTCTGGAAAAACCTTGGACTTTGAAGCGAAATAATGCACTCAAAAATGCCAAGGAAAACGAACCGAAAATAAGAGCTCGACCTGAGGCGATAAACTTCATCAGGCTTGTGGAACTTCTAAATATCATTTTTTTCCAACAAAAGAACGCCTTTTTTCAGATTCGAACAAATTTTGGAACGATATGGATGAAGTTCGAAACAGGCGATTTTGTAACATTTTCGACTTTATTCAAACAATGGGAAGGTAATCGTGATACCTGTAAACAGGCTACGTCACATCTACCAAGGTAATGTATTTACAATATCTTTTGCTGCGAAATGATGAAATTTAAATATTTACACACTTAGTCTATCTTACCTTGCTTTTTTCGCGCCTCGGGTCTCGGTTTGCAGAAAAGATTTGCAAATTAGCCAATTTTCTGGTTCGCCAAACGCATCAAGTTTCGAAATCGTAACCTTCGATTTTCTTTAACTACGTTTACTTATCTTTTTGACGCGACGATTAAGAATATAATAGTGAAAATTGGCGCCAATTTGATTTCCGTGGGGAAAACCATAGAAAACGTATATCAAGATGCACATTTTATGTCATATTCATTTTCATCCTATGAGTAACAGTTTTCAGGGTATTCGAAGTTGAAGATGGTCAGTCACAGAAGTACCTTCACGCCCCCCCCCCCGGTTACACCCTCCCTCTCGGAGAAACTGATATCTTGAATTTATGTCATGAAAATTTAAGAAATCTTCACGCGTTCCCCAGATATGAGTGAAAATGTGAATTGTGTCTGCGTTGGGTTTAGATCGGACAACTGCTACCCGGATCGCTGCCAGCCGAATCAGACGATTTGAAACATTGCAACATGCCGACGGATTGTTGCCGCATGTTCCTATTTCATAACATGAGTTGAACTCGAGTTAGAAAATTCGAAACATGTTTGATGGATAAAAATTATTCAATCTGTAAGCTACTAGTGTACTAAAAATTCATGAATTTCGATTTTGTTTTTACGAAATAAGGTGCAGTCCCATCTCTATTTTTTAATTTTAGAAATTATGATTAGTTTAACAATTCTTTTATAGATTATTCAATTTTATTCACCACATAAATTTTTTATTTTCCTTATATCTGAAATGTGGCAACTATAATTCATTATTATATTGAACTTCACCTCTATCTCTATAATGGTCATTCAACTGCTAATCAAGTTGTAAGTTGTTTAAAGAAATTTCATATATTAAATTTTAGTTGAACACCCGTTCATATATCTTTGTAACCTTATTACTGGTTTTTAAAATTAAATTCAAATGATAATGAACTTTACTCCAAAAGATGACTAGGACTTTCGTAACTAATTCGTAAGTGGTTTTTTTACATCTTTTAAAATTGTTCATCTCAATAAATTTAGTGCATTGCACAGCTCCTTGAAGCTATTTATATTTTTTCAACCTTCTTCAAGTGGAAGGATAGTCGAAGTTCTCCTAGCGTTAGATAGTACTCGTATTTTGTCAACAATATGCTGCCTGATGGTCAGTCGGTTTGACTTGTTGATTGTGTGATGACCGATCCGCAGTTCGCGCGCGAACTTTCGAACCTTGGCAATGAAAGTCCTGCCAGATGTTATGTAGTCAATCACAGACTGAATGCGGGACGCGTATAGTCTTGCCCAGCCTATCTTTGTGCTGAGTTGATGCATTCGTCTTTTGGACTTATGGTCAACCGGTGGTTTTGTTTTACGGCTTGCATCTGCCAAAGTTCTCACTGCATTGTACACACCACAGTTGATAGTCCAGAGGACAGGTTCTTCGGACAAATCACCACGAAGCTCATCATCCAGTTGATTTAGAGCTTTCGGCTTGGGAGAAACCTGTATGTTGATGTTTTTCCTGGTCCTGAAGCATCGTCCTTCCTCTGTTGGATGCCTGTCCGCGGTTCGTCTCAGTGTCACCTCTCTTTCTCTATACTCGGCTTGTTGTGGCTGCGGTGGAGTAGGCGCTCCGCTCACATGACCCTTTTTTTGGAGTTGTTCAGCATGGTCTCGCAGACGTTGATGCGAAAAGTGCGAGAGATCTGGGCGTTTCTCACACCACAGAACATGCAGTCTTGTCATGTAACCTTCTCGTTTAGGGATCATACTGGTATCGTAGCACTCTAGCAGACCGTCATTGAGTCGATCCGTCCACTTAAAAGTAACAAGATTCAAGAGATCAGTTATCCTTCTTGCGAAAAATGGATATGAAGCTATGTATCAACAGGAAGAGAAGCAATATCCTCCAGCGAACATTCCACCAGTTCCAACAAGACGACCTTTGCAGATAGCCGAAAATGCCAACATGAGATCTAGGAGATCTATCCACCAAAAAGTCTTCCTCAGGATGGTCAAATGAGCTGAAGCTAATACTGCTCTCGCCGATTTGCTCCCCGAAGATGTTAATCTCGGGAATCTGTACTGTGTAGTTTACGAGAAGGCAGTCTCCCTGCTTGGCGACAATAGAAGTAACGATACTTCAGTACCTCTGAGTAAGACTCACGAGCGTATTGCACAGCTCCAGTTCAAAATTGAAACGGAGAGACGGCATGCATCAAATGTTAAGTGCGTGATTAGCTACATAACATCAAATAAAAATTTCACTCCAAAAGTTAGGGAACTTGGTTGAAACATAAGGAAAGTAAATCACACGCACTGCACGCGAAAAATATGATGTCCTTCAACAGCGAAACAGCGCCTTGAACAGGGAGTTGAGTGGATTCAGGAAAATTCAACCTTCTCTACTCATCCGTTCTGTCTGTTCAATAAAGCGTCACGTGCCGTTAAAAATCCGTCTAGTCGAGAAGAGATTCAAGTCTTCTGGGAGCAAGTATATGGAGATACTTATCAGCTAAACGAAGACGCTTCTGATATATCACTCTTTCACAACTTTTGCCAAAAGCAAAGGTTACAATGTCCAGAGGAAGACTGTCCACTAATTACTGCTGAAGAAGTGGAGAAAGTTATTGCTAGAACTTAGAATTTTTCAGCTCCAAGGAAAGATAAAATCAACAACTTTTGATGGAAGAAGTTCATTGTACGCACCAACATCTAGCCTATATATTTACTACTCTCTTAAACGGAGAACAACCCGTCCCGCAGTGGCTAGTGGAAGGACGCACAGTATTGATCCCCAAGACCGGAGATTTATCAAGTCCATGGCTTGGATTGACTACCGTAAGTCATTCGATAACAAGAACCATGAGCTACATATTAAGCTCCTTGTGTGCATGGAGGTGCATCAAAAAATACTGAGATGCATAAAAGAGCTTATGCTCATGTGGCGGACAAGATTTGTCACAACATCTGACAAAAGACAAGTGACTACAAGCTATGTCACATATAAGAGGGGGTTCTTCCAAGGAGACTCTCCGAGTCCGATACTTTTGTGCATCTCCCTCTTGCCTCTATCTATTGTGCTCCGATACAAAAGCTCTGGATATCTATGTGGCTCGCTGAACGGAAGAGAATATGAGGTCAACTACCTTTTATACATGGAAGACCTTAAACTCTTTGCTTCCTCGAAAGAGGATTTCGACATCCTTGTCGAGGCGGTAAATAGGTATTCTAAAACGATTGGCCTGAGCTTCGGACTGGACAAGTGTGCCTGCGTCCACCTACATCAAGGAAGACTAGAAACTACATCATCGCGCGACGATCAGGATTTTCAACTCATAGGCGGAAATACCATTTAACACCTTGGTATTGGAGAAACATATACATTACTATTATCTGGCAATAATAAGCGACACTACAAATGGAGAAGCATCACTAACACCTCTGGTGCTCAAAAGTCGTATAGAGGAAGCAGAACGTACGCTTCTACTAAGAGAACATGCTGACAAACCCCTTCATGCCAAGTTCTACGGCATCATACGTAGAGAGGAGCTATCGATGGGTCTGTCCAACATGTTTCTCAAGGCTACTGGATTGAGATCGGAGACTGGTTTACTGGTTTACCGCGAGCGCATAATGAATGTACCTGTAAGCGATACCAACTGCCGAGCGTGCAAGCAAGAGCCACAAACACTTGGACATCTTGTCAGTGGACGCTCTGAATATGCACGCTACGGGTACATAGAGAGACACAATGCGGCTCTAAAAGTGTTATATTACCATCTTAGGCACTTCTATGGTGTCGATCTATTGCTCGTCTTGCCATTCGCCCAGGGGGAACTCGAGTCCGTTGTGGAGAATGGTCAGTGTAAAAGCTACTGGAATTTCTCATTCTCCACCACTCAACGTATCAGTGCTATGAAGCCTGATATTGTCCTCCAAGATCTGAAGAACAAGATCATTTACGTGATTGAATTCTCGGCACCAGCCGATGGTGATATCACGGCAAAGGAAGGAGAAAAACGGGGAAAATATCAAGCACTTCTTTTCGAGCTGAGTAGGCTGTACCAAGGCTACAAAGTCTATCTCATAATTCTCATACTCGGCTGTCTTGGAGTTATGAAAGGTCCATTCATGAGCCAACTCAAAAAGATTCCTGCTTGCCAGCGTCAGGCTCATTCCATCGCGAACCGGATGCAAAAAGCTGTTCTTCTGGAATCTCTTCATCTGGTCCGTCAACACTGTTCCTCTTACCATTCTACAAAGATTGGTAGTTCTAAAAAAGTATCCAGAGGTCAAACCTTCATCTCCAACTGTCCCGTCTGCCGCGTAAGGTCATCCGCGGCTAGAGACCTGACTTCAAGGAACAGTGTTGCCTGATGTTATCGCGCGTAAATTTCCCGCTCTAGCTTACCTTCTAGGACAGAAGAAGCAGAAGCGGATGACGTACACGTTCCAGTTGCTTCGGGATTGGTTGTATTAAGAAACCATGATTGTAGCTTCCGTAGCCTACAACTTCTCTAAATAATGAGACAATTAAGTTGTTCTATCATTTTGAATCATGTACTTGAACGCGTAGTGAAGATTCGTCATTTGAGGTGAGGTTGATAGGAGACACAAAATCCAAACTTAAAATTCTATAAAGCGACATGCGAGTCAGCTATTCATGAAATGTAACCTTAGCTAATGTCAAACTAAGTGGGTGGGTGTAAATAAATTCACATTTTAGGCAACCATTTTTCTTATAGTTATGACAAAATACTCAATCTTATGTTACAATGAAGAATCTTAGCTTTTCATCCTCTTCATCATCATCCACATCATCATTATCATCATCATATTCCTGCTCCTTTTCCAATTCTTCTTGATTTTCCTCCTTCTCATCTGCATCTCGATCTCCATTTTCCTCATCCATATAATCATGCTGTTTGCCTTTTCCAAGCTGCACCTCCATCTTTGTTTCATTTTGAAGACAGTGATACGCCGCAAAATATGGTAGGCTCTCTATCCCTAGAACCTTTGAGCACCTTATTGAAATTGATAGCAACAAGTAAATGATTTGTAATAAATTTAAATTTAGAATTTAAAGATTTTTTGGGTTTCAATCGTGTGCGAAACTATGAATGTTGCCGACGTTTCGTGAACATTGCAGTTCACATCTTCAGGGCTGACCTGAAACTGAGGTTTCAGGTTATGTTGTTCTTATATATGTATTCTCTACGATGCCTGTGATTGGCCAGAGTGCCCCATGGTGGGGACTGCTTGAACTTGATTGGCCAATTAAGTCTTTTTTTAAAAAACCCGGGAGGACGGAAAGCCAAATCGGATTGGTATTATATCCATTGTCTCTATTGATGTTATTAGGGTGTTTCAAGATTTCGATTGCTTCTCTATGTTTTCTTGGGAATTTATTAGACGTTTTAGCGATGACGGTTGTTTTGTCAAATAAGATACTATGTCCTGTTTCGATATGATGCTCAGCTACTGCTGATTGTGTGAAATGTTTTAGCCTAACTTTACTCTCATGTTCTTTTACACGTTGACTTACCGCCCTCCCGGTTTCTCCAATATAGACTTTACCACAAGAACAAGGGATTTGATATACTCCCGGATCACTGAAAGGTTCCTTTTTATCTTTAGGGTTGTTTAAAAGTTGTCCTATTTTTGCAGGTGGTTTAAATATAGTTTGGATGTTGTGTTTGTTGAGAATTCTTCCTATTTGTTCCGTGATACCTTGAATGTAGGGTAGGGTGGTGGTTGTTTTCACATTCAACCCCAAGACATCCTAGTAAGTTTCGACGTAGTATCTCTCTTTACAAAAGTACCAATCTCTGATACAATCGATATTATTAAATCCTTTGCAAACTTCCCCTCCAATCTCACACCTTTAATAGAACACTGTCTTACTAATACCTATTTCTCTTTCAATAACCAATTCTACGAACAAACCTCAGGAGCAGCAATGGGATCTCCAATCTCACCTGTAATAGCTAACATTTTTATGGAAAATTTAGAAACTAAAATCTTTAACAAATCCAAGCTTAAACCGGAATTCTGGTGCCGTTACGTTGACGACACTTTTGTCATCTGGAGACACGGGCTAGACGAACTAAACAAATTTTTCGATTTCATCAATCAAATACACCCTAATATCAAGTTCACTATGGAAATTGAACAAAACGGAAAATTACCTTTCTTGGACGTACTAGTTTATAAAAGATCTGATAACACATTAGGACATGAAGTTTACAGAAAACCCACGCATAAAAACAGATACCTGCATTCCTCCTCCCACCACCACCCATCTCAAAAGCAATCGGTCATCAATTCCCTTGTATACAGAGCTGTCTCCATAACAGATAAAGATAACTTACAAAAGGAATTACAAAATGTTAAACAAATCCTAATACAAAACGATTACACAAACAAACAAATTAATAAAGCAATAAGAAAATACACTCAAGAAAACAAGTCAACACAACCTAATAAAGAAAGAGAGAGGAAAACAACCACCACCCTACCCTACATTCAAGGTATCACGGAACAAATAGGAAGAATTCTCAACAAACACAACATCCGAACTATATTTAAACCACCTGCAAAAATAGGACAACTTTTAAACAACCCTAAAGATGAAAAGGAACCTTTCAGTGATCCGGGAGTATATCAAATCCCTTGTTCTTGTGGTAAAGTCTATATTGGAGAAACCGGGAGGGCGGTAAGTGAACGTGTAAAAGAACATGAGAGTAAAGTTAGGCTAAAACATTTCACACAATCAGCAGTAGCTGAGCATCATATAGAAACAGGACATAGTATCTTATTTGACAAAACAACCGTCATCGCTAAAACGTCTAATAAATTCCCAAGAAAACATAGAGAAGCAATCGAAATCTTGAAACACCCTAATAACATCAATAGAGACAATGGATATAATACCAATCCGATTTGGCTTTCCGTCCTCCCGGGTTTTTTAAAAAAAGACTTAATTGGCCAATTAAGTTCAAGCAGTCCCCACCATGGGGCACTCTGGCCAATCACAGGCATCGTAGAGAATACATATATAAGAACAACATAACCTGAAACCTCAGTTTCAGGTCAGCCCTGAAGATGTGAACTGCAATGTTCACGAAACGTCGGCAACATTCATAGTTTCGCACACGATTGAAACCCGAAAAATCTTTAAATTTTAAATTCTAAATTTAAATTTATTATAATGAATCATCGTGAAAGTATCAAATCTATTATTAAGTAAATGATTTGGTCGTGGGGGTTAAGGCATAGGCTTTGGACCCACTTCGTCGGCTTGCGGGTTCGATTCCCGCCTCGCACTCTGGAAGAGTCTCGGTGGCCCATGCGGTCACAACTTGCCTAGCAAGGGAGTTGTTCATCTCCGGAGAGTCGTGGGACCGGTACCTCTAGAGGAAAAGGTTCTCTAAGTACTTAAGGCTGTTGCTCTTGGTGGTTCGGAACCCACCTTAAACTGTAGGTCCCCCTCCCACCACCAAGCAAGTGTGTGGGGGGTGTGTGAAGGAATAGGGAAGAGATACAAGAACAATGTAAACCCTTAGGGGACACATTAGAAGCTTCCATTCCACTAAATGATTTGGTTGGTCCGAATTATTGTGGACAGAGTAATCGTTATAAATATGTGCGCAATCGATATCTAACCAACGTTAATCAATAGTAATGCAGCCTTTTATCGTTAGGTAGGTAAATTGACCATGCCTATCAAAAAATGTATGACCATTGCAAAGCGCTAGGTCGCACGATTTTAGGGCCACGTCCCTCACGTTTTTCTTTGCAACCACGGAGTAATAAGAAGTGTAACTATCTAATAATTTCGGTAGTTTGACGGATGCGTTTTTGAGCCATGACTGACCTATGAAAATCACACAATGACTAGCTAAGTAGGTTTTTTGCTTCACATCAAAGTAACACAAAGTATTATAACCACTGATATTCGAATAACAAATACCAAACTCGACTTACACAACTATCTCTTTCATAACTCTCGCAGCACCAAAGCTTGGAACTCCTGCCCCTAGCTGTCAATGTTGTTACCGTTAAACCGCTTTATTCGTCCCATCTCATTGTTGACATCTCTGACAAAGATTTTCAACTCACAAGAATACAAGTTTCATACGACAGTATCGACCACCGAAACAGTTTTAAGACAGCGAATTGCAAGCACTCTTGGATGAGAATGATGCTCAAACGCAACAAAAACTTTCGGATCAATTAAATTTGACAAGAGAATCCATCTCCATACGTTTGAAATTCATGGAGAGCTCCAGAAGATGGGACTATCCAAAAAAGCCACAGAAAGTGATTTTGCTTTATGATAATGCACCATCACACGCAGAAAAACTGGTCAAGCAAACAATTGAGGCGTTTATTTGGGAACTACTTGCGCATGCAGCTTATCCACCAGACTTGGCTCCGTCCGATCACTACTTACTTGCATCGATGGGGCACGCACTTGCTGAACAGCGCTCTACTATGGAATGTATTTCAGCTTTGAGCTGTTCTTCTAGGCTTGACATCAAGCTCTGCATCTGCTCGTAGGTCGCCATATTAAGGTGCGGGTACGAAAGATTTATTACCTCAGCATACGAGCAGGCGTCAAAAGTACAACAAACTTAGAAGCACTTTGCACGTGAATAATGTCTGTTCCATATAAATGTCCGCGCCAGCTTTAGACTGACAACAGTAGAAACAAGAGTAACCCCACCGCATCACAGCTTGGCTGTTCGAACCAGACTCGACAATTATTACTCTCAACATTCTTTAATTAGATTTGCCACTTTTATTTTTTGAGGCATTTTTTGGTAACAATGCAGGGGAATTTACAAACAGTTTGTAAAATTAATTCATTCTTTCGAAGCGCAGAAAGCAAGTGAGATCAGGTACCATAATACACTATCTTTGCAATGTAAATACCAGTTTAACCCAACTCTCAGATTCTGTCCACAGACGAGTATATGGTGCAATATTGCATTCAAATTAGGAAAGGTTAGGCGGCCCTGACTGTTTACGGTTGGATCCTTCCGAACTGTGGCCAAGGCTGTTTGTAGGCAAACCCGGAAGCTGCACTGAAACTGAGAGCTTCGTGTAGATACAGTTTCATCTGAATTCTGATTAGCAAAGATATTATTTTTAGTTTAGACATCTTTAAATTGAATTAATTGTACACCGTCACATTTGAATCATATCATTTTTTTAAGCTGAAAATTTTTGATCAAAATGAAATTCGAAATTATTTCTGGATAAAAACATACATCATTTCAAATTTAAAGGAAACAAATTCGATCGTGCGAATTTTGGCCTTATTTGAAAAACAATTCAACTTCTTGAATAAAACCGCGACTAAAACCTTTTCCGCTTTGCTAACTAGTTCGTCACTCGCATTATTATTATCTTATTATTAAACTGTTCAGGTAGTTCACAACATTCGTGTACTTGAATAAATGAAAGTGTGCTGATGATAGATATGAAATTGGAATCTATTCACTATTCAGTAAGAAAATTACTTGTGGTTCTCAAGATGTAATAAGATTAAAAGTACGTGTCTCTAAAAAGAGTCCTTTTTCTATTAGGATATATTTGTTTAGATAATGAACAATCAACCAGGGGATGGAAGATTTCATTGGTAATTTATCTTTCTAGTTAAAAATGCAACTATTAAATTTTCCATGAAAAATTCATCTTTTTTGTTGAAAAAATTAATTAATTGGTTTACAATTACACTACTGTGCTAACGTTTTTTTTTGGGTTGAAGTTTGAACTAATTTCCTGAAAATTCTTTGTTATTTTTGGTAGAAAATTGATTTTTGTGAGTTGGAAATTATTTATTTCATTGGTTGTAGATTGAACTCTTTTATGGAAATTAGTATTCCTTTAGTTGAAAATTAATTTTTTTAAATGAAAATTCAAGTGTCCTCTTTGTCCTAAAATTGAATACATTTTTTAGATGTACGTGATCATGATGCTATTTGTTTATTGCATAGATAAAACATATAAAAAATCAGTCACATATCAGTTGTGAATTCCGTAACAAAATTTCTCGATTAAAAATCAATCGAAAATTGCCCGACTGTGTCTGTCGTTGCGCGTGAATAATGAAGCTATGCGACTGCACTAAAAAATTGATATCCCTACAAAGTATACGCTGTTGCTAAAGAATAATGAAATTTCTGTTGGCACTTAGGGCAATATGGTGTTTTCAAAAAAACTCGCATCTGAAAACTCAAAATTATGTAACTCGCTGGATTTTGAATTTTTGAACAAAAAAAAAATTTAATTTCCTTGTGGGGACTAGCAAGAGATGAAACAAAAGAAGCCTTTATAACCATAATACATTTTTATTTAAATCTTCGTATTTAATTCTGATCCGACTGCGGATTACAAAGAATATTATATTTCATTTTATCTTTGTTCTATTAAATTAATGATACACACAATGTAGACTATCTTCATTGGAAGTAGCTTCTTTATACCAACGTGGAGAGATTGGGTAATTGTCCCCTATGGGACATTCCCTCATTTCAATTACGGTCATATCGTCAACTGCACTGCTTATCATGTTTATTTTTATTCTCGAACTATATTCATCTGCTCTATATATTCCACGAAGAATCCCACTATACTCCAGTATGGCAAAAACGTCCCCATTGGATGTTGATAGAACAATATGTTCTCGGGTTGGCACGGGCACATATTTATTCGTTCCTGCTCTCAATTTAATTGGTAAACCGGCAGGTATAACATATCTTCGAAATTCGAATCGCCGATTCTGATTTGTCTGGGGAATAAGCCGAATGTATCCAAGTTTTGAAATTTCATATCCAAGTACTTCATGGGAAGGAGCCCTGCCCGGAGAAGACCTGTATTTTCTGGCAGGACAAGAAGAAAAAGAACTAGGATTACGTTCGGCATTGGGATTCCGTTCAAACTGTAGCGAATCGTGATTTGAAGAAGTTTTAATGAAACTTCTTGAGAACATTAGTCGACTTTTGCCTACTGGACAATCCCTTCTTTCATCTCCAGTCATATTATCAATTGCGCCGCTTATCATGTTTATTTTTATTCGTGAACTAGATCTACCTTTCCTATACATTCCCCGAAGGGTCCCACTATGATCTAATATTGCAAAAATGTCTTCATTGCATGTTGATAATACAATATATTCTTGGGTTGGCACAGGCTCATATCTATTACGTTCTACTAGAAATTTAATTGGCAAACCGGGAGGAATAACGTATCTTCGAAATTCAAATTGCCGATTTTGATTTGTGCGAGGAATAATCCGAACATATCCAAGTTCTTCTATTTTACATCCAAGTTCTTGATCTGAAGCAAGCCCGCCGAGAGGAGAAATGGATCTGGCACGAATTGGAGGCTCCTGAGGAGATGTCCGTTCAGGTGAATATTGTATGACAGAAGAAGAACCAGGATTACGTTCCCCTTTAGGGCTTCTGCTAGCAGGAAACCTGGACCTGCTATGAAAAGGAGCTTCTTCTCGGGAAACCTTGTCAGACAAATGTTTTGGTCGAGCAGCAGAAGAAGAAGGGCCAGCATTATGTTCGATTTTAGGTTTTTCGTCGGACTGAGAACTGCGTTCTGCAAGAAGAAGTAGAAGATTCTTTCTTTTTGTTCAGAACATTTATGTCTAGTATCCTTAGCTTAGTTCAAAGTTTCTTTACAGAAAGCATCTTTCTGATGATTTAATAAAAATTATGAGAAATAATGTTTAATTATAAGAACTCCCCACCGTACATTTTTCTTGTTAAATAAAAATACATTTTGTGTAAAAGACGAGAGAATAAATGCTTCAATAAAGTTAATAGCAATGACCAATCTATACAAAAACCTACATAAAGGAAATGGTTTTTAATATATCCAATTCTTTGGCATTAGCGAATAATTTGGTTAACAACTGTATCTAAGAAATATTCCATTGCATCATCAGAGTACAGTTTGAATAAATTTAATAATTATTAACATTTGTTTCTCTTATATATTAGCCTGAATGTAATACGTCTGTCAACGTGCAATTCATTTTGTTGCTCTGGATATTTAATTATTGAAATTGATGTAATAAAAGTAACGAATACATGAATATTTAGTTTGGGCTTTGATTTGCCCAAAGTTGGCGGTGCCGGTTAGGCCCAAGCTGATTTTCCCCACTCAGTACCCAACTGCTACTACACAAGTGCAAATAAAGTGTCAGATGTTTACTTTGCGTATTTATTTCTAATGTTGAGTTAGAGATGAAAAATTGCGTTCCAAGAGTGGAGAAGCATCGGGAAATTAGTAAACTCTTAGCTCAATTTAAAAATGAATCAAGTGACTGAAGTGCCAACAGTAAGTTAAATAATGTTACAATCATAAGTGTTATATTTGAGTGATACCTTTTAGTTTATTTAGAATAAAGATAAGAATCTATTGTACCTATGTGTTTGAATATATTAGTGATTATTATTAAATAATGAACGATATGTTGGATAAAAGCCCTAACCTCAAAATTAATTAATTCAAAGTAACTAGCGCTTTTCAATTCTTTCGACCAATCCGAACGTGGCCATAAACATCGCCAGCGCCTTCAGCCGTCCATGTTGCTCTGATGGTGAGTCCTTTTCGTGCTTTTGAAGTACGCGTAATGGTGTAGCGGCTATAATACTCTTAAAGACTTTTTTTTCAAAACGATTTTGAGAAAAGGATGGCGGAACAACATGATCTGGACGATGAGAATCTTGATTTTTATTCCTATCAGGTAATTGAAGTCATATTGCGTGGACCCAAAAGCGGAAGAAAGGTAGATAGTTTGCCCTTCTTGTGCGTTGTAGTTAATAAGACAAAGTTCATGCTGGAAGCCAAATTTCCATCACCACCTTGTACGAATGAAATGGTCGAGTTTCTACATGACCTCATCCCTAAGAGGCTTCCACCTTTGGAAAATTTCTACTCTATACGATCAAACTAATTGGACAAGCAAGTATCGAAGAGTGTTTTGAATATTTAATATATAAATTCCTATAAATTCCTGTTAAAGGAGTATAGAATACATTAATGTATCATAGGTGAGATTTTTCAATTAGAATAGCTATTTATAATTCTTTCTACAAGAAACTTATATGAAACGAGTCTAAGTGCGACACTGTGATGTAAAGCGGAAGGCCCAAAATATCGCATTTCATACTTAATATTGCTTTTTCTGAATGATAAAGAAAACGGCTGTCCGGCATTTCCACACATGTCTTGCTTAGCCTCTGTTGTGAATGTATTAATAAATACATTTACAATGTTAACTCTACATTGTATTATTTTATATCTGATTTACTTTTCAGCATATAGATGCAGTAACGCAAACTCATTCCAGTAAAGATGGAAATCAAATGGCTCTCGAAAAAAAGCCATCGACGGAATTGGCGCAGCCTGGTCCTATGCAAGAAATTGGGAGGGATGGCGAAAAAAACGCGAAGAAGCGAAAACAAAATATAACATCCCGATGAGTACGTCGAATTAAGGAGTTCAAAAAAAGAGTCCGCACTTAGGTCGTAAGTCATCGTAAAAATTCATTATCATTGCTATGTTATATATTTCACATTTCCTAGCTTTCCATTGTTTATCGGGATGATTTTCATTGTATTGTGTTTTATATTTTCATTTGGACTTTTTACTCAGTTCAAGGATGTACCCTCGTTACCTAAAGCCAAAAAATTATCATTATTGAAAATAATTGATCAAAAATCTTTATCCTGAGGTTAAAGTTGCCATTCTCGTTTAATTTTATGATAATATAGGGCCTATTTAATTTCTTGAGAGATTCTCTGAAATTCTCTCTGGTTCAATTTTGTCAAAGTCTAATCTTTTTAGGAAAAATATTGTACATAGACATTTCACTTTTATAATTTATAAATAATGTTTATAAAATAAAAGCGTATCAAGGAGAATTTATTAATGAACCAACCAAGAAATAATAATAGCCATATAACATATATAATGAAATGAGAATTAGCACTTTTACCTAAAGAAGGAGCAAAATTATAAAACTCTTATTATAAATAACTTTTGTTAAAAAACAATTTTAACCTGAATCTTACAAAAATTTGTCTTGGGTTCTCTTCTAGTATTATTAATGATTTTAACAATGCCATTTTTAACAATGACAATGCCATTTTTAACAATAACAATGCTTATTTTTTGGTTTAATATATTGAGAGTACACCTTTCAAACTAATCACGTACAATTTTGTATGCATAATCCATTAAAATAAAGTAAATAAGTTTCGAAAAATAAAAAAAATCCCTTATTAATATAATATAAATCAAAGGAATTCCTTTTTTAGTTGATTAGGCATCATTAAGTTTGCCCAACTGGGTCGCCTAATTGGGCATAGGCGCAACACACCGTTACAAACCAGACCGGAGCCCAATCTGGGAGTAATTGGGGTGCCCAATTGGTACCTGATTGGAAGTTGGGCAACCTGATTGAGACCCAACTTGGCCCCAGTCTACTTTTCCACACGGGTATCTCACATATATGTAAAATAACGACGCTATCAGTGTCGAGATTGTCTCTCGCAAAGAGAAGCAGGAACAGTATGGGAGTGAAATCAAGGGAAGTAACAAATGAAGAACTTGGGGAAGGAATGAGATTGGAAGTGTGGGATGTGAGGGGAGGGAAGATAGAGAAAGGAGATGTCAGAAAATTAAGGAGGTAGAAAGTATGAGAAGTGTGCGATGTGAAGAATTTTAGGGATTATAATTTGGATGAGGAAGAAGTAAGAGAAGTAGAGATGTTATATTCTTATATATTTACCAATAGAATCAAGGAAAACGGCAAAAGCAAGGAATAGAGTACCCACGGCGATCCTCATTTTTTACTGATCGAGTAGATAAGAGTAAATGGCAGTTGATGGTACTGAGACAGCGAGAAAAGAAAATTTCTACGAGATGTTTTTATGTATATACTAGTGGACTCTTCTAACTCCACGTAGCCAATTTTGTTTTGCTGACTCCCACTTATTGACTTCCTGCCCCACTTGAGCAAAAAAATATCCACGTCGTATGCGGACAGCCGCTAGTCACTCTCTTGCACCACATCGTAAATTTAAGCCTGGAGACAAACACTTATTTATTCAGCAATAAAGTTTTATAGAAAATTACTGTTCTATTTCCTTGTATACGTGTATGTCATATAGCAAATAGCGGTATCTGAAAAAATGATATCTACATACGCTCATAGTTTAAACAAGGGTTCTAGAAAACAGATCTTCATTCTTCCAATTTTATATCTCCCAAGGCTTCATTATTGCATACATTAACATGATGAATTCATGTGATATCGTTTATTGATTTTTCTATAATGAACCAAATATACATTTTTTAAACTATCTTAATTTTACATGTAATACGTTTCCATTGTGGGGAAAATATTTCAGAAGTAAAGAAATGTTTAGAATGTAATTATAATTGCCATCATTTAAAAATTTGTCATTGAAAAATAGTACTGATTATGAACACGTATCGTTTTTATCAACTTGCAATGTATATAGAGGGTAGAAGATAAAATTGTTTTTAATTTTCCAGATGTCCTAGAAATATTTATAAATTACAAATTAATCTTTCGGGCTGGTAGAAGCTTCCAACCCATACTAGACTTTCCTATTTTTAGGCCCGATAGCGAACCTGATACCTGACCCGACGTCAATTTGTACTCCCACTCGAAAGTAACATAGTTGTTGGCTAAATGCGGATTCTACGTTTATTCTGCGTTTTTTCGTTTCTTTAAATTATAATAATGAATCAACTTTTAATGATCATCTGGTTTCGCTGAATGAACTTTTAAAATTGAGTCAACTTTTGAGCCCGAAATGCTCTGAAAAGAGAGGGAACGGGGTGATTCCTCACAAAAATAACGGGTTAGTAATGGAACAAATTTTGTGAAATTTTAAAATCGGATAATATCATTTTGCGTATTTTGTCCAATTGCGTATTTTCGAGTGAAACGCTTAAATACTTGTGCGGTCCCACGGTCATGTCTGTCTGCGAGCACACGAGCGTCTGTGCCACCTCTACACTAAAGCTGGAGGGGGGCCCCGCGTAGCCGGGTTCCTTCTCCCCTCCCCCTCCCCCTCCCTCTGGTCGAGGGTTGTCGAGACTTGTCAGAACCTGTCAATGGCTCGTACTGTCGGCTCACGCCTAATGTTCGTTCACTCGCAGGTGCTAGTCGACGTTGCCGTTATAGTTTCTTCTTCTCATTGTCTCGTCGTTGGTTCTTTTGGTGGTAGAGATTCTGGTTCTGCCTGCACTCCCCTCTTTGGTTTCTATGCCACAACATGTCGAAATTCGCAAAGAGAGACTTTGCGCAGTGCCGTATATTTGATCCTCCAAAAGATTTTGGTCCGAACGTTTTGCCAACGTGGGCTGACGTTCTGCGATGTTGTCAGGAGGTTCGAAGGCAAAAGGGCTGTCTTTCAGAAAAAGACAAGGAGCCTTCGTTCGGAGACATTGCCGACGAAGTCCGTTCCGAACTAATAGTTATTTGGGAATCTGCTTCTATCCCAACGGTCTCAGAGCAGCACATTAAAGAATGTCTCACAAATCATCATAACAAATACACTACGTTGAAAAATTTATTGAAGAGTAAAACAACTTCTCAAAGCAATAAGGATGAGAAAATCGCCGCCTTCAAAGAGTACTGGTCTGAATTATTCAACATAGCCGCTTGTAAGTGCGTTGACTTGTCTAGGTGCTCCTGTCCCAAGGAAAAGAAGGTTCCAGCTATAGAGCATGCCTTCTATCTTGACCAAAGATGTAAAAGACTCATGGGAATCGCCAGCGTAGATGTACCTGAAACAGAAAAAAATACATAAGAGAGCAGAACGTAATGCAAAAATAGGCAGACCTGAACGGGGAGAGGGCTACGGCATCGGCCTCCACATCTTCCTCTACGATTGATATAGATTTAGATTCCTTCTTTGGGGAAGGTGAAGGGGATAATCCTCCTCCTGAAATCAAGGTAAAGGTTGATGATTCTACCGATGATGACGATTTTCACGACATACCACGCAGACTTGTGCAGAGCAAATCATCGCAGGCCAGACTTGACTTATCTGAAGCAGCAGTAGTTGCTCAAAGATATGGTATAAGTCAACGGGCTGCGGCACATTCAAGCTCGTCTGTGCTCCTCGTTGCCAATCGAGCAGGTATGATCACCCCGGATATTTCTCAAGAAGTACCTGAGTGTCTAGTCATAGATAAAAGTAAGATAAGGCGCGAGAAAATTAAAACAGGCTCCAAGTTGAAGGAGGAATCACGCCATGAGGATTCTATTCGTGGCTTATACTTTGATAGTCGGAAAGACGAAACATTGACAGCCTCCGGATTTATTAAGGAGGAACACATATCTTTGGTGGCCGAACCAGGTTCTAAATACGTAGGCCATGTCGTCACACCATCAAGCCATGCCCAAGATGAGTGTGATTCTATTCCTAATTACGTAACAGCAGAACTGAATGGAGGTTTGATGCTTCGTTTCGAGGTCGTGGGCTGTGACGGTACAAATACGAATACGGGCTGGAAGGGAGGAATTATTCGTCTACTAGAGGAACGACTTGATCGTCCCTTGCAATGGGTTGTCTGGCTATTATTACATTTCAATGAGCTACCGTTCAGAAGTCTTTCCGTATTTACTGACGGACCTACCTCTGGTCCGAACTCAGGGCCAGTACAGGGCCAATAGGGGGACAACTTCCAACTTGTGAGACCCTAGATGATGTAAAGTTTAAACAAGTTGAGTGTGACTTACCTGAGATTGAGCCCACTGACCTCAGCTCAGATTAAAGGTATCTTTATGAGGGATCGTCCATAAATTACGTAAGACGTTTTTCTTTTGTTTGAATAAAGAAGGAAATAAAATTGCTGTGAAGTTGAGAAGGACACAACGATACAAACAAAAGAAAAACGTCTTACGTAATTTATGGACGATCCCTGAGATATCAGATGCCATACGGTCCGGAGCCTGCTCTCCTGAGCTGGCCTCCTGGAATATAGGCCCCATCAACATGGCTCGCTGGCTAACAACTACAAATAGAATTCTGAGATTATGCATATCAACAAAAAGACCCACAAAGAAACTGCAAGTATTAGTTGAATACTTACTCACAGTATACGTACCTCAGTGGTTCTACATCAGACGGGATAAGTCTATCGCTGATGCGAGTCGGCACCTTTTCCAAGCAATCAAATTGTCAAGGTTTCTTCCTCTGAAGTACCGAAATGCGGTAAACATTTTCATTCAGACAAACGGCTTCTTTGCCATGCCAGAAAATATACTTCGTGGAATGGTAACCGACCCTAGGCTTACCGTTTGCCAAGACGCACTCACCAACATCCTGGAAGCAAAAAATAAGCAACAGACAACTGTTAGAGACAATATTGTACCAAAAATTAATTTCGGAGCTAATGATTACACAAAAATGATTAATTGGGAACAGACAGATGTTTCACTTACCGTACCTCCAGTTTTAATTCCTATAACAGACGATGAACTCATCGCTAAGCTATCTATGGCCGATGGCTTAGTACCAGACTGGGACTTTACATATTTCCCTTGTCAGACAGTAGCGATGGAATGAACTGTTAGACTGGTAACAGAGGTGTCCAAACAAGGCATCGGTCCCGACGCTCGGAACCGACAGATACGCGCCACACTTCTTTCTCGAAAGACTGTCAACTTATTTGACGATAAGAAAGACATTGTGGGTGTAATTAATGACTCTGAGACTTAAATAAGCACGTTTTACATATGGTTGGTTGGTTGGGTAGGGCGCGGGTGGGGCCCGATGTGCAGCCACCTCCACGTGGTGGGCTCTGGGTCACTCGAAGTAGTAGAACTTAGTGAGCTAGGAGCTGCACAAATATTTAAGATTGGCATGGGGTGACATTGGCGACTCGGTACGGACCTCTAAGTACCCTCTGATGACTTTTCATCGTAAAATCACCCTTGGAAGGCATCGGTATCGATTATTAGCCCATTTTTGCAAAACCTTAAATTTTAGTATTTTTTAGTGAAATTTCGAGATTTCACCCTCAAAGAACAGACTGAAGACATTATCCGATTTCAAAATTTGAAAGTGCGCTGAGTTTCGGATTGGACTGGGCCACTTTTCCGCACCCAGGCGTTTCCTGGACGCACAATGTTGGTTTATCGCCCCAGCTTAATATACGTACTTGTCAACTTCTTCTAATCACTCATCATTTAGGACAATGTTGCATATTGTTTTCTCACTTTTTTCCTCAAACACCATGATTTTTTTTATTCACGTTAATTTTGAGTTTCATGTTCTTCATCCTTGATTCAACATTCTTTGCAAGTCCTCGACTGATTCTGCCATAACAATCTTGTCATCTGCGAAAACTTACCAACGTACCTTGACGGTTTCGAGATCTACACGTTCTTCGTCGAAGAGGGCAGTTCTTAGAAACTTATCCATGAATATGATAAATAGCCACGAGGACATAACGCATCCTTGTTTCACGCATTGCATAATATCGAACCATTCACTCAGTTTCCTATTTACCCTTACACTCGCTTTACTGCCTGCATATAGTGTTTTTATTGCTTGTAGGAGCCCTCCATTTACTCCGTACTCTTGAAGGATTTCCCAAACTTTACTTCTATTTACCTTGTCAAATGCTTTTTCTAGGTCAATAAATGCACAGAAAACGTTCTTTCCTACTCTCAAGCTTTTTTCTGTGATCTGTCTTAGGCTGAAATTCTTAATTTGTACATGATCTTCCTGGCATAAATCCACTTTGGAGTTCCCATATCTTCTCTTCTGTGATTTCCATTACCCTACGAATAAGTATTTTTGAGTATATTTTACTTGCGGTACTTAGTAGGCTGATACCTATGTAATTACTGCGGTTTCTTTTATCTCCCTTTCTTTTGTATATTGGTACGATAATCGCTTTTCTCCAATCGTCTGGGACCTTCTCGATACATAATTTTATTAATTTCGCACAATCTGTGAGGCATATACTCGCCACCGTATTTAAGCATTTCAGCGCCAATACTGTCTAGACCAGCAGCCTTACCGTTTCTCAAGTTCTTAATTATATCTCTGGCCTCAGTGACACAGACTTTTTCAATTGGGTTTTCTAATGCATTATGCACTATGTCGCAGTTTTGTTGTCATATATCTTCACCTCCTAATAGTTCTTTAAAAGAGTCTTTTAAAGCGTCTACTATCCCGTCTATATCATATAGCATTTCACCTTTGCTGTTTCTCATGCTGATAAACTCTGTACATTTACTTTCCTTCAACTGTTTATATAATAGTTTCATAATTCCTTCAAAGTAGTTTTGTATTTTGTTCTCTTCTTCTTTTCTGATTTTCTCTTTACTCTCTTTGGCTAGTCGTTTAACTTTCCTCTTTTTGTGTCTGTAATCATTTTTGAGCCTATTTCTCTCCTCGTCGCTAAGACCTGTGATAATAGATTTAATGCCTTCACGATTATTCATTATAATACAATTATGTGTTTCGGGTTTCCATCATGTGCAAAGTTACGAATCTTGACGACCTATCGTGAACATTACCTGTGATTGGTGAAAAGCCCCAAAGGGGGACCGGACGAACTTGATTGGCCAATCAAGTCTTTTTTTTTAACCCGGAAGGACAGAAAGCCAAATAGGATTGGTATTATATCCATTATCTCTCGATGTTATTAGGGGTTTTAAGATTTCGATTGCTTAGCTGTTTTTTCTTGGGGGAAAAAATTGGAATGTTTTTGAGATGATGGTCGTTTTTTCAATGAAAATGCTATCTCCTGTTTTGATATGATGCCCGCGTAGTTTTGATTGCGTGAAATGTTTTATCCTGACTTTACACTCATGTTCCTTCACAGGTTAGCTTACCGCTCTCCCGTTTTCTCAAATATAGACTCTTCCACAAGAGCAAGGTATTTCATATACTTCCGGATCACTGACAGGCTCCTACTTATGATTTGGGTTATTTAGAAGTTTTGTAATTCCTTTTGTAATTTATCTTTATCTGTCATGAAGACAGTTCTACATACAAAAGAGTTGATGACCGATTGCTTTTGATATGAGTGGTAGGAGGCACGTAGGTATCTGTATGTGAGGGTTTTCTGAAAACCTCATGTCCTGACGTGTTATTAGATTTTTAGTAAACTAGTACGTCCATGAAAGGCAATTTTCCATTTTGTTCCGTTTCCGTGTTTAACTGGATACGTGGTTGCAATCGATTGATAAAATCGGAAAACTTGTGTATCTCATCTAGTCCATGTCTCCAGACGACAAAAGTGTATTCAGATTAACGACAACAAAATTCTGGCCTAAGCTTGGAATGGTTGAAGACTGTAGTTTCTAGATGTTTCATAAAGATTTTATCAGAGATTGGCACTTTCTTAATGAAGATACTACTTCGAAACTCACTAGGATGTCTTGGGGTTGAATGAGAATCTGTTATATTTTTTTTGATAAAGTCAAAATAGTTTTGGACGCGTGTGATAGAGTTCCCGGTGAAGGAATTCAGTTCTTTGGTAAGAAAGCGTGCTAGGTTGTAAGTTGGTGAGTTTATTGCACTGACGGTCGGTCTGACTGAAATGTTGTTATTGTCGATTTTTGGGAGTCAGTGAAGTTTCGGAGAGATGGAATTTGTAGGTAAAAATTTGGATATTGTTTTGCTGTCTATTGTTTTGTGCGGTCTTTTTCAAGTTTTTTATATGTATCGCCAGTTAGAAGGTTCATGATTTTGTTTTTTTAGTCTTCTTCATTCATTACTATTGGTGTTTTGCCTTTGGCTGTGGGTTATATTATGATGTCTTTATTCCGACCGAGTTCTTTAAATATTGTTTTTTCTTGTTTTGTTAAGTTTAAGAAGGGAATTACTGCAAGATTATGTTATTCAGATAATACTGGAATAATTTCGATGCTGAGACGCTGGTTAGAGACCTTTTCCTGTGTCAGCTAGTGATGTGTGCCTTACTGGAAGTAATTTGTGAAGATGTTATTTCTTGTTTTTGCGTACAGAGATCTTTAATTCATTGGGATTGATCAAATGATATGCAATCCGATGTAGACGAAATTTTGAATCTAAGGGTATTTGATAGGTAAAGGTGAAGTTTTAACAGTTTTCTGAAAGTAATGTGCAAGACAAATTTGGTATGTTTTATTCTTTCTTTCCGTGCTAAGGCCTTATCTGATGTGTACTATCTGGTCCTGATAGGAAGAATTCTGTGGCCCAGACCCGTACCAGATCAGGGATCGTCCATAAATTACGTAAGACGTTTTTCTTTTGTTTGTATCGTTGTGTCCTTCTCAACTTCACAGCAATTTTATTTCCTTCTTTATTCAAACAAAAGAAAAACGTCTTACGTAATTTATGGACGATCCCTCAGGCTATGTACTGTGACGTCATCTAGCCTCTCTGCAGCGCCATCTTTTGTTATACGCGCTAGATGTCACATAACCTCGAACATAATCCTAATTTTTGTTTTACTTCGAGGTGCTGTTTTGCAAATGTGCTGGGAGTGTTCAAGTGTATAATTTATTGTTAACGTATTAATAATTAATGCCGAAATTGCGAAGCACACCGCGAGTTCTTAAACATCGTGCAATCAGCAACGTTCCGCATTTACGTGATGAAAACGAAAGCAACGAAAGTAAGTAAATTCAACACTCATTTTATGGTGTATTTCATTGTATCGTCTTGTATTGTATTGGATCCAAGTTCTAACATGAACATTTGATTTCCTCATTTGAGTCAACAAATATTATAATATTTGATATTTTTTCGCTCTTCAGTGCTTTTTTTGTAAAATGAAAAGTTGGAATTCTGAGGTTATATTTCAAATTCTACGTGTTATGCAGAAGGTTTCTCTGAATTCGTCGTTCAATCAATGTACTGGACTTCGAAAAACTCTAAAGCTGATAAACAGAAATATTTTAGCAAAGAAATGGTCGAGAAAAATTCGAAGCAACAGAAGAGGAAGTACTGTCCCATATGAGCACCGCTTTCTGGAATGCAAAAGAATGGGACGGTAATCGAAAACAGAGGTCCAAGTTACGTTATTTTATATTATTTTTAAGTTGTATTCAAAATAAAGGTAAATTCTAGTAATTTAGCTTTTTGTTCAATATTGCGGTAATAATTATTTTGTAGCATTTTAATTCCTAATAAAAAATTTAATTATGTGGCTAGACTCGGGTAATTAATAGGGGCCAAACCGGGCGCAAATCGGGCGTTTGACCAGGCCCGAAGACATGGCTCCACTCTGGCTAGGTGTTTCATGATGAGTCTGGCCTTGACTCGATTTCCAGACCAGGGCCCGATACGACCGAGTCTGGGCTTGGATTTAGATGTTCCCAAATGGTTTTTCATTCGCAAGAATTTTGGGACGAAGTTTTTGTCGCTGCATCGTTTCAAGAAAGCTAAAGATTTTAATAGCTTAGCTTGGCAAGACATGAGCTCACTAAAAGTGTTAGGTAAAGTAAGAAAAATCTCCCTGCAGAGTTCTTTCATAGGAAGGATATTAACGCAGGCAACGAATCTCCTATTTGCAGTTTCACAGAAATTTCTGTAAAAAACGTGGACTTTGAAGCTACATACCTACTACACACTACATAGATACTACCCCCTCCACCTACTTGCGCGAACTTTTTTCCATTGTTCTTGATTTGGAAAATGGTACGATAGTTACAAACAATGACAAATTGTTCTAGAAATTATGTTCATCGGCTTTAATTAATTATTACCTCACTCTAATAATTGATGATTCGACAATTTGCATTGAAAACTACCAAACATAATAAGAATGAGAAATACGTGTTAAACTTCATCATTCGTGCTACCTGTAAACAGGCTACGTCACATCTACCAAGGTCACGTGCTTACAAGATGTTTTTCTCCGAAATGATGAAATTCAAATATTTACACACTTAATCTATTTTAACTTGCTTTCTTCGCGCCTCGTGCATCTGTTTGCAGAAAATATTTGTTAAATTTTCAACGAATTTTAATCAACAGGAGCTGGTTTCATTCTTTAATATAATTGTAGCATTTCCATTCTTCACGTTTTTATTAAATATTAGGTAGTACATTTTTTGATTTGCCAAACGGATAAAGTTCCGAAAACGGAACCTTCGATTTTTTTAAAACTGTGTATAATTATGTTTTTTGATGCGCGGATTAGGAATATAATAGATAAGACAGGGTGCCCACTTTCTGGAAAAACAGGGAAAACAGGGAAAACACAGGGATTTTTTTTATGAGGAAGTCACAGGGAAAACACAGGGAGAATCAACAACCGTTTCGCTTAGAGTTGTTTCTTAGCTCCATCTTCAGCCCGCAACAATAATTTTTAGAACTTAAGTAAGGCCCGAGCTCTTGGTTCAAAAAGAAAACAAGATGAATCAAAGATCAAGAAACTAAAGAAGAAATGAGATTCTTAAAATGTTTACCCATCTAAAATAGCTTTGATTTGACTGAATGAGAAACGAAAGATTGTATGATTACAAAATTTGTAATATCTGTTATGTACTATTATTCCTCCAGATGCCTTTTCTTCCTAAAATAATAACCGAAATTTTGTTTTCATCACTCAAAATATGTCGATTTACCATTAACATTGCGAAAAATGGGCTTTAAAAGAGACAGCAGGGTGCAGTCTTCCCCCTTTTTTCTTAGTTTCCCCTTTTTTTCTTGAAATTCCCCTTTTTTCCCCTATTCTCAAAAAACTTCCACTTTTTCCCCTTTTCTAAAAAATTCTCTGAAATTAGTAAGTTCATCCACTATTGAATAATAATTAAAGCAAGTATAGAACTTGAATAGATTATTCCTGAATAAGGAAGGTACCAATAACAATACCAAACATAAATACTTTTTGAATAAGTATTGGAAGGTGGACACTTTATACGCATACTTGAAGGGTAGAAATGCAAAAGGAGTCAAGCGCCAAATTTTCGAAATCGGGATTATTAGCTCAAAAAATCAGATAAATTCTATTATCATTTTTCAAAATTGGTGTTCTTGTGTTCACAGTCCGAGAAGCTTTCCTAACCACAAAGTAGAAAATCAAATTTCATTTTTCTCGACACTGGCTAATTATTTTTAATTACTATTGGGACCCTTCCATTCAGCACGGAATAACCTAAAACTCAATTCCTCATTTTTTGGAGATATGCAAAATTACTGCTGCTATCGTTATTATTTTCAAGTTAAAATATCAGTTTTATACCATTTCGAAGTCATAATTGGATTTTCAAATTTCGCGGAACTGCATGATTTTTTTAAAACAAACTTTTTGGAAATCAATTCGTCCATTCAATAGCTAGAATTCAAATTTTTAGTTTTGTCTTAAACTGCAAATTGACTCCACAATTAATGTTGAAAGATGTTAAACGTCGATACGGACCCAAAATCTAACCTCGAAACGTGACCTGTTTTATTCAATTTCTCGAAATCGGATAGCTTTTTGTGAGCAAACTTTTTTTAGTTCGATAGAGCATGAAAGTATCTCGAAAGCACTTTCTTATTTTTTTCTTAAATGGTCCCGCTGAATTTACAACATGTTTTTAGTCTCTCCTGAAAAAAGTGAAAATGGCGCTTGACTCCTTTTGCATTTCTACCCTTCACTGGATTAAAAAATGGAATATTTCAAATTCATCAACTGCAATGTTAAATGTTCTAACTTGAGCAAGTTTTAATTTCAGTTTAAGAGCACTAAAGAGAAGGGCGGATTTAAATTCGAAATCAAATCAAATCGTTGAATCTGAGGGGAGAAAACTTGTGGGTTGGCATTCGACAAAAATGAAGAAACAAATTTTAATCAGTAAAATTTAACGATTTCAAATTCAAAATATTTCCTATTGGTTCAAAAATTATGACGAATTTGTTATATGTATTGCTTTTAATAGTGAACAATAATACAAAATACGAAAAAATGATTTTTTTGCGCAGTAACAATTTGTTTGAAAATGTGGAGAAAACATGTTTTTTTTTATTGAGTCATATGCTCACATTGAAAAAAAAGTTAAATATATCAAACCTGAAATTTATTCAGCTTGAACCAAAGAAACATTTCACCAATTTGCTTTCTAGGAAAAACATTTTTTCGTGCTTTAGGATTTTTGGGATTTCATTTTTTTGGGGATTTTGGAACGTTGTATACACCACGAAAAAAATGTTTCCCGCATTAATAAAAAATGATAACATGTTTCTTTGGTTCAAGGTGAAAAAATTTCAAGTTTGAATCAATCCAAAAAACATGTTTTTGTACATTTTCAAAAAATTGTAAAGGAGGCAAATTTGTTTTAATTCTTAAAATTTTTAATTGTAAATTTAAAAAAACAGAATTTGTTTTGGATGTTGGGCCACAAATTGTTATCCCTCAGCTCAAAGGATTCGATTAATTTTAACATTTTTACTTCGCTGTACTGAAGAGTTTAGTTTTAAATTTACATTGAAAGTATTAGTTAGAGTAAGAAAGAAATGACAAATCCTAGAAATAAATATTTATGAGAACGATGTTAAAAATATCAAAATCGTGTATTCATCTAAATTTATTTTATTCTCGGATTTTTTTATATCACTGTGAATGGATTACCAACGACCTGAGTATATCAGATTTTCAAAAATAAATTCTTTAATGGCAGAAATCATTGAAAATTATTTAAAAATATAACATTGCTTATAAAAAGATTGTTCTTTTCGATATATAAAAATAAATGTTTAATTTTTCCCTTATTTTCCCCTTTTTCGTGAGAAAATCACCCTATTTCGCCTTTTTTGAGCTTCTTTGACGCTTTGCACCCTGACACAGGGAAAACCAGTAAAAGACAGGGAAAACTCAGGGAAAACACAGGGAAAAGAGGAAAAGGGAACTGGTGGGCACCCTGTAAGATTGGCGCAAATTCGATTTTTGTGAAAAAAAAACCATGAAAAACGTATATCAAAATGCACATTTTACGTTACATTATCATATTGTAATTAAACGTTGGAAATGGGAACCTATGTGGTCTACACTAATTGTGTAGTCAGTCACAAAAATGCCTTCATGCCCTTCGCTGCGTTGGGTTTAGATCGAACTGCGCTACCCGGAACGCTGCCAGCCGAATCAAAGGATTTGAAAGATTGCAACATGCCGATGAATTGTAACCGCATTTTCCTAAGTCATAGCATGAGTTGAGCTCGGGTTAGAAAATTCAAGAAATTTTTTATGGATAAGAATTGTTCAATCTGTAAGTTATTACTTTACTACAAATTCATGAATGTCAACTTTGTTCCTACAAAATAAGGTGCTGTCCCATCTGATGTCGTGGTTGTAAAAATTTCGAATAAACACACTGTTGACGGTGCACTCTCCCATACAAGGCGGGATTTTCATTGGTCGGTAACTCGGACAAACCCGCAGAACCTTCAAGCCTATGCAGTTTTTAAATATATGTGCATAGGCTGTCGTATTACTTTTAGTTTCATCATGCCGAAAGAACCAATTGTCGGTCGTCATTCCGCACATAAAGTTTCAGTAAGTTGAGCCATAGATTTCAAAGGAATAAGGAGGCTAGTTCTGGGATCGGCTTATTTTTTTTATGACGGCGATACCAACTCGCCAGTGGAGGTACGTACACTGTTGGAGTATTGTAAGGTAAGGAGTATTCCTCTTCTGCTGGGGTGCGATGCTAATTCCCACCATACTTTGTGGCGTAGCACGGACGTCAACTCAAGAGGTAATGACTCACTGGAATATGTAATCACTACTGACATAGATATTCTTAACATGGGGAACACCTCGACGTCTGTAATTCGGTCAGGGAAGAAGTTATTGACATCACTCTCTGCACCAGTAGTTTTACGGATAGTATCAAGAAGTGGAGGGTTCCAGATATACCTACTCTCTCATACCACTCACACATAAAGTTCGCATTGAAATCCTTTGTACCCGCTGGCACTGAATGGGTCAAAAGTTCAAGAAGAACGGACCGGAATCAGTTTTATACGGAACTAAGATGTACACTTTCAGAGGTTCCCAGGTCAATTCGAGATGGAGCTTATAGTTAGCGGGAGTGTACTGTACTAGTTGGTTCAATTTTTGCAACTTTAAGGCCATGTTATGACTGGGTCACGTGACCGGATTCCTACCTTACCGGCACTTGTTTATTTCCTAACTTATTTTCACACGAAGTGCCACATCCAGTTGAAAATTTCGGATACTGAATACGGAGTATCTCGTCGTCCCGAAATTCGGTATGAGTAGTGGGGTATTTTTCATAAGCTTGGCTAGTCGTCCCGAATTTTCGGGATGACTAGTCCATCCCCTTTTCCAACTCCCCAAATTATTACCAGAGTCTCACTATTTGAACGCGCGATCGCACGCGTTATATGAATTCCTAGAATTGCCGGAATATTTTGGGAGCTTGCACGAATGATTCGGGAGATTCGAGCCGTCAACCGAGTTGGATGCTGCGCGTTCGACGTTTGCGCATGTTCGCTAATTGCCGCAGCTGATGAACATCAGGCTCTTCCCGAGTGTCACTGTTTCAAGTTTATGTCTATTTTATTCTTCATGTGCGAGATGTTAGTAAAATAGAGTGTAACTAGTTATGCTGTTTCGGGTTAGCACCCGAATGGTTGGGGTGATCGCACGTTTCAGTAGTGCAAGCGCACCAAACCTTCGTGTGAAACAGAAAAAAAGATAAACCAGCCGAACTATTGGGGTGTATACCCGAACTGCACACAAGAATTCTTCGGTCAGTTTAGATATTGATATCCCCGATAAAAAATCTTTATGCCAAAAAGTCGGAAAATTGACAGTTTTTCCTTGGTGTCGCGTCAAAGGTCGATTTTCGTGAACGCTAGAGAAGACGTACTGAAACTCGAGAAATTTTTAGCTTCACTTTCAGGGATAATGCCCAACTCTCTTTCTCATTGATATTCCGTATCTTAGGACACGTATACTGTCGATAAGGGCGTCCTAATGTACAAAATATTAATGGATTTTCTTATGTGGAGAAATACGGGTGTTTCTCGGTCCAAGTGATTAGCCGCTTTTGTGTCACAATTAGACTCAACTTCTCCTGTGCACATAACATCTCACACAATTTTCTTTGCATTCGTTCAACGATTGCGAAATGAGAACGCCATATTGATGGAAAATTTAATGCGTCACATTTTTGTTCAGCCAGCATGTGAAACTTTATAGTTCTGAAATATCTGAAGAATTCAATAGAAAAATGAAAATATCGCAGACCGCACAGGAAATATTAAGACTATCATAATAAGCCATACCAACGCCGTAGTTATAATTAAAGAGACGATACTTATGGATATGGTTACGACAATAACAGTAATTATAATAGGTATACGAATTCGCCTAAAAGTGAACGTTATTTCAGCCTAAGTCGGTCCTCTACTATTCAAATTGTCGTGACAATTCCAGACGCAAAAAGACACATTACAATATTTGGGTCAGCCGCGTAAAAAAATCATTTTTGACTTAGGAAGCGAAGCAGAATGCTAGCTATCCAGTTCCTGAAAAAGTGTCAAAAACAAACTTAAAGGTCCCTAAAAGACACGCTGTACTGCCATAATTTTAACTGGCTAGAGATGTCCTTGAATGTTCTAAAAAGCTATTATGCCTGATCGAGTACTTGCAATGGCAGTGGTCAGACAATTAGCACAGATTTGAGAGTAACCTCCAAAAAAGAGCTTCCCTCCAAGCAGAGAAAATTATATTGAAAAAATTTCTCTTCACCAGTTAACTCTATCCTTATTGACCCTCTTAAACGGAATTTGAAGGTTAGAGCGGCATTAGACAGCAAAATTATTAAGGGAGACGAAAGAATTTTTGTAGGACAAGATAAGACATTAGCAATTCTAGCTGATATAGCAAATGTTATAGACCTGATACTCAAAGTGTTTCGACCATAAAAGGCGCAATATTTTGAACCACTTAATAGTGTGAGGACCTACAGTAAGATGAAATGACGACTCATACAAGCCTAACACTAAAAAATACTGAAGCCTCTTTAAGGATATGCTCAAGGACCAACAAACAAATCAAACGTTGTTCAGAGAGGATTTTGCTGAAAAATTGAAGGCTACCAATGATTTACAATAGTCCACTAAGGATTTGAAACGAGAAGAAAAACTAGAGGTAATTCTATATGATGTTAACGTATATATATTTTTTTTGTCTACTTGGTCTAAAATCAATATAAATCCTTTGGCAGGAAGACGAGTTTATGTGGTGTTAAACAAGGGTGCCCTAGAAAAGCCGCCAACCTGTTTGACATTAAAAGAAATAGTGTTCATCTAGTCCATGTCCCAGATGACAAACGTGTCGTCATCCACGCAACGGCACAAAAATTACGATTTAACCTTGAATTTGTTGAAGATTTTAGTTTCTAGATTTTCCATAAAAAAGTTGGCTATTACAAGTGAGATTGAAGATTTCATTACTACTCATGACGGTTGTTCGTAAACCATAGCTTGCTCAGCTAAGAACTAGCTAAGAATCATATCGAAACAGGATATACCATTTTATTGGGCAAAACAACCGTTATCTTGAAAACGTACAATATTTTTCCAAGAAAACATAGATTACAAGAAAAAAAAAAAAATGGATCAGCAGTTCGAACTTGAAAGTTCATTGCCTCACTACCCGATTCGGGTAGTGTTTCTAGGTGGATAAATACTACCAGTGTGGGTCCACCACACCCACAACGGGCCAACACCACACAGTATTCCCAAACGGTCACGCATCCAAGTACTAACCGCGCCAAACGCTGCTTAACTTCAGTGATATTACGGGAACTGGTGTTTTGAGCGTGGTATCGCCGTTGGCGAAAACATAGACAACATAGATTATCAATCGTAATCTTTAAACACCCTAATAACATCAGTAGGGACAATGGATATAATACCAATCCCATTTGATTCTTCGCACTCGCGGATTTTTTTAAGAAATACCTCATTGGCCAATAAAGTTTGACCAGTCCCCAAAATGGGGCACTCTGGCCAATCACAGGCATAATAAAGAATATATATGAGAACAGATTTAAATTCAGAATTTATTGTAGCCACGTCTCATCGGTGCGTTGCAACGTAACGCTTATAATATTGCTAAATTCCTATAAATCTTAAAATGATTCGGGTCGTACTTGCCTGAGCCACCCAGGTTCAAATATTGTATTATTTCGAAAGACATTTTTAGTAGAATAATGAATTTTCAACCTACATTTTTAACCAAACTGGGGTTATTGCATACAAGATTCTTAAAAAATTGAATGCATATTGCGACAAGAATATTTTTTTTACATGCTATTTTTGGATAAAATAATTGGAAGATAATTTCTAATAAAATTTTTGTTCAAATTTATTTCCAATTTCAACGTTGCCATAACTTTTTCGGCATCCCTCCATCTCGGAAGAAAGTTTTTATTTTTGCAAAAAATTCGATTTTGAATCACTATTCGAAGTCAATTCTGAAACCCTATGAAATTTTAGTTTAAAAATTCTCGGTAGATTTTTTTTGGAACATGCTAACTTTTTGGAATCAAACTTTATTAATCGGTATTCAGAAATTTAGTATCTCAAAACAATGTCTCAAATCTTATTTTTAACTGGAAATTGAATTTTGCATTGCATAATTCTGCAAAAATCTTGAATTTTTCATCGCCATAATTTTTAATGAATAGCTCCACCTAGTCTGGAAAAGGCGTTAAAAAATTCGTAAAATAAACCAATTTTCCTTATTGCTCGATTGGGTTGCAATTGATGGAGATTGTAATTATGGTATGAGCATAGAGTTCTTAATTCCTGTTAGTCTAAAAGCTCTTGTAGACCTTCAAAATGGCATGGGTGTTTATTTTTTCCACTTTTGGGGCTGAATGGGGGCCTAATTTAATAAAAATGTAGCTCAACGTCGACTTAGACCGGAGTTGACATAAAATACGACTAACATTCTAATCATTTCTCCACTTAGGGATCGTCCATAAATTACGTAAGACGTTTTTCTTTTGTTTGTATCGTTGTGTCCTTCTCAACTTCACAGCAATTTTATTTCCATCTTTATTCAAACAAAAGAAAAACGTCTTACGTAATTTATGGACGATCCCTTACACAAAGGTCATTTAGTTTGGCCCAAAGCGTAGTAAGACGAGCGCACTTTGAGTTAAGCCAGACGTTTTTTCTAATTATAAGGGTCGGAGGTAATGGAAGCGCCCCTCCGTACTGCCGCTTGTTTGGCCAGGCAGGTTGTTTGGTGCCCAGTAACTAGGCATTATACGTCAAATTCATATGGATTAGGGAGTTTCCTACGCATAATAAGCAATTTACATAAGTAGAAAACCATGTATTATCGTATTCTACGTAAAAAAATTAAGTGCCGTGTCAATACTCAACCGTGAGAAAGAGGGAGTATAGGCCTGAGCGGCCTGAGCGCAATTGTAAACCTACTTGTTATCTAGAACAGATCGCGTTTAGACCCTTTAGGTTTTAATTTTCATTGTGCATTACCTCGTGTGACAGAGTGACACAACTGCGTTTGTGAGCTATGACTCACCAATGCAAATCACACAATGACTAGTTAAGCAACAATACAAGTTTCACAGAACAGTATAGACCACCGAGAAAGTTTGGAGACAGCAAATTGCAAGTACTGTTGGATGAGAATGATGCTCAAACGCAACAAAAACTAGCGGATCAATTGAATTTGACACGAAAATCAGTCTCCATACGTTTGGAATTCATGGAGAGATCCAGAAGATGGGAATATCAAATAAGGCAACACAAAGTGAGTTTGCTTCATGATAATGCAGCATCACACGCAGAAAAACTGGTCAAGCAAACAATTGAGGCGTTTAGTTGGGAACTACTTGCGCATGCAGCTTATCCACCAGACTAGACTCCATCCGATTACTACTTCTTTGCATCGATGGGACACGCACTTGCTGAACAGCGCTCTACTACTGACAAAAATTTACGAAAATGGTTCGGTGACTGGTTTGCATCAAAAGAGCAACAGTTTTTTCTTGCGTGGCATCCACAAATGATCAGACAGGTGGGAAAACTGTAGACTTAATTGCTAACTCCGCAGGCGGTTGCCACTTCTAAGAGTTTTCATCCTAGCGTTTTTTAGTTAAGCTGCTTCTTGGCTCAGAGTTTCGCGGATTTCAACACTGTCCAGGTCCAAGTCATGCTCGATGAAAACATTTGTTCCTTTAAATTTCAAACGATTCAAAGGATAGATTGCTTAACCGACCCTGAACAAAGTGGAAGCAAAATGGGTCTCATTTTCCCAGAGTTAGGTTTACCAAGTTTTGAGTAGATTTTTCACTTTTTTGTCCAGCGCAAGTGGTGCTTCCGTTAGCTCCATAATACATGCTAAAAAGTATCAGATTGTTCTTCTTGTAAGCGTATCTATCTGCTGAGCCTGCTTTGCAGGTTCCATCTTGAGCTCGGCGTTCTCCTTTTCTACAGCATCCATTTTGGCTTCACATCTCTACAAGCCTGCGGAGGTGCCTTGTAGGATATTTTTTTCTACGGAATGTATTTCAGCTTTGAGCTGTTCTACTAGGCTTGACATGAAGCTCTGCATCTGCTCGTAGTTCGCTATATTAATCTGCGGGTACGAAAGATTTATTAACTCAGCATACGAGCATGCGTCAAAATTACAACAAACCTCGAAGCACTTCGCACGTTGATAATGGCTGTTCCATATAAATTTCCGCCCCAAGCTTAGACTAACAACAGACAGTCTAAACTTTTTGCATAAGACGGAGCAACAACAAACACGTCCTTACAGCTCAGCTGTTCAAATGAGACTCAAAAAACATTTAAGTTTGGATCCCCCGACCTGTGGCCAAGGCTACTTGCAGACAACCCCCAGATATAGACTGAAACTGAGAGTTTGGTTTAGATACATTTTTCTCTGACTTCTGATTAGCAAAGATATTATTTTTAGTTTAGATATCTTCAAATTAAATTAATGGTACACCGCCACTTTTGAAACAGATCATTTTTTAAGTTGGAAGTTTTTGATCAAAATGAAATTTGAAATTATTTCTGGATAAAAAACATATATCATTTCAAATTTGAAGCAAACAAATTTGATCGTGCGAATTTTGGCCTTATCTGAAAAACAATTCAACTTTTCGAATAACAAAAAATAAAAAAAAACTGTTCCGCTTTGCTAACTAGTTTGTCACTTGCATTATTATTATCTTATTATCAAACTGTTGTGGTAGTTCACAACATTAGTGTGCTTGAATAAATAAAAGTGTGCTGATGATAGATATGAAATTGGAATCTATTCGCTATTCAAAAAGAAAATTACTTGAAGTTCTCAAGATGTAATAGGCTTAAAAGTACATGTCTATAAGAAGAGTCCTTTTTCTGTCAGGATCTATTTTTTTTATATAATGAACAATCTACCAGGGGATGAAAAATTTCATTGTGAATTTTTCTTTCCAGTTAAAAATGCAACTATTAAATTTTCCATCGAAAATTCATCTTTTTTGTTGGAAAACTCAATTAATTGGTTGAAAATCACACTGCTGTGCTGAAGTTTTTTTTTGGGTTGGAGCTTGAACTAATTTCTTGAAAATTCGTTGTTATTTTTGGTAGATAATTAATTTTGTGAGTTCGAAATTACTGCTCGGTTGCAAGTTCAACATCGTTGTTAATGACTTATTTAATTGGTTGGAGATTGAACTCTTCTATGGAAGTTTGTATTCCTTTAGTTGAGAATTAATTTTTTCACCGAAAATGCAAGTGTTCTGTTTGTCCTAAAATTGAATATATTTTTTTGAGATGTGCGTGATCATGATGCTATTTGTTTATTGCATAGATAAAAGATATAAAAAATTATTATAATAATGAACTCTGAATGAAAAAATTCTGTGTACATCACAAAGCAGAGAAGAATCGAGTCTTTCGTAATCATTCTCAAATTATATTTTCAGAATTTTTCAGTTCTTTGCTTATAAGATTAATAACTAAAATCGAATGACACCTTTTTATGATCCAATACACATTTTCGATGAAAGCAAGTAATTTTCTGTAAACTATTGCCTTGAAATCGAATACTCGATGATGATAATATAAATTTATTTGATATTATAATTTTTGTATAACAAATTATATTACTTGTGAATCATTTTTCGCTTGCACACACTAATGCGCTTCGGATCCAAAAGATAATAAAAGTCGCAATCATGTAACTCTCTGGATTTTGAATATTCGAAGAAAACAAATTTGAATATCCTTGTGGGGACTAGCAAAAGATGACACAGAAGAAGCCTTGATTCGACTGCGGATTACAAAGAATATTATATTTCAGTTTATCATTGTTCTATTAAATTAATTATACACATACTGTAGACTATCTTCATTGGAAGCAGCTTTTTTATACCAACGTGAAGAGATTGGGTAATTGTTGCCTATGGGACATTCCCTCATTTCAATTACGGTCATATCGTCAATTGCACCACTTATCATGTTTATTTTTATTCTCGAACTATGTTCATCCGTCCTATATATTCCACGAAGAATCCTACTATACTCCAGTATTGCAAAAACCTCACCATCGGATGTTGATAGAACAATATGTTCTCGGGTTGGCACGGGCACATATTTATTCGATCCTGCTCGCAATTTGATTGGTAAACCGGCAGGAATAACATATCTTCGAAATTCGAGTCGCAGGTTCTGATTTGTCTGGGGAATGAGCCGAATGTATCCAAGTTTAGCAATTGCATATTCAAGTACTTCATGGGAAGGAGGCCTGCCCGGAGAAGACCTGGACTTTCTGGCAGGAGAAGAAGGAGAAGAACTAGGATTACGTTCGACATTGGGACTCCGTTCAAACTGTAGTGAATCGTGATTTGCAGAAGTTTTAATAAAACTTCTTGAGAACATTACTTGACTTTTACCTACTGGACAATCCCTTTTTTCATCTTGAGTCATATTATCAACTGTGCCGCGTATTATATTTATTTTTATTCGCGAATTAGTTCTATCTCTCCTATATATTCCCCGAAGGGTCCCACCATGATCTAATATTGCAAAAATTTCATTATTGCATGTTGATAATACAATATATTCTTGGATTGGCACAGGCTCATATCTATTATATTCTGCTAGAAATTTAATTGGCATACCGGGAGGAATAAGGTAATTTCGAAATTCAAATTGCTGGTTTCGATTTGTGCGAGGAATAAGCCGAACATATCCAAGTTCTTCTATTTTACATCCAAGTACTCGATCTGAAGGAAACCTGCCCGGAGGAGAAATGGATCTAGCACGAATTGGAGGCTCCTGAGGAGATATTCGATCAGATGAATGTTTTCTGATAGAAGAAGAACCAGGATTACGTTCTCCTTTAGGGCTCCTGCTAGCAGGAAACCTGGACCTGCTACGGAAAGGACCCTTTTCTGGAGAAATCCAGTCAGGCAAATGTTGTGGTCGAGCAGCAGAAGAAGAAGGGCCAGCATTACCTTCGCTTTTAGGTTCCTCATCGGGCTGTGAACTGCATTCTGCAAGGAGAAATAGTAGATTCTTTCTTTTTGTTCAGCACATTTATGACTAATATCTTTAGCTGAATTCATCGTTTATTTGCAGATAGCATCTTTCTGATGATTCGGAAAAATTATGAGAATTAATTTTTAATTATAAGAACTCCCCACCGTACATTTTTCTGGTTAAATAAACATATTTAGTGTAGAAGACGAGAGCATAAACGCTTTAATAAACTTAATGACAATAAACAATCTATACAAAAACCTATGTAAAGGAAACGGTTTTTAATATATTCAGTTCGTTGGCAAATATTCTTTTACTTACTTTTTTCTGTCAGTTAACACTTAACAAACAATCATTTGAAATAAGCCAAATAAAGAATTGAATTGCAATTATTTCAAAATTCCATAAAGAGGAGTTGCGCGTCAAAACTTCTAATTTGAAAATAATGAAAGCCAACCATGTTTGAATTTAACTTAACTCAGTGTTTTATTTTTGGGATTCATTCTTAATTTCTTAAAATTCTCCTGAAGTTCTTATAAACGACAAGAAACTATGGATTTGCATAAGCATCATATGTTGTAGGCCACTTCATTATATATAGTTAAAAGTTTGTCATAAGGACAACCGCAGGATTTCGCCGGGAGCGGGTGCTAATCTAAAAAAGTGCACCAGCTCCCAGCGAAATCGTGGTAAAATTTTAGCTGTAACCACGTCTCACGACCGTGAGATGGGTGGTTACAGTCTGCGCGAACTCAATACGATGATCCGGCGAAAGTCTCGTGCACACTGAGGACACGGAGCGACTTTGTTGACACGCAGGGATGCTTTTCAGGCTATTAACAAGTGAAACCTTGGCACTTCCAAGAGCGCCAATGATCAGGACGATTAGCTTAACAGAATATTCCGGGTATAACCGTCGCAACTCCCTCATAAGGTCTTTATACCTTTCTTTCTTTTCTTTCTCCTTCGCTGTGACGTTTTTGTCCGCTGGTGCCGAAAATTCGATAACGAACATGGTTCGTTTCTCGAAGTCAAGAAGAACCATGTCAGGCCTCGAGTGCGCAACAGAAACAATTCTCGAGAATTTGAAGTTCCAATATATGTGGCACTTCTCATTTTCGACAATTGACTCTATTTCTCTAGGGGCGTTCAGCGGAGAGGTATTTGCGCTAAAGCCGTAAGAGTGACAGAGATGGTAATGAAGCACTCTCAGTGCCGCATTGTGCCTTTGGATGTAGGTTGTTCCCGCATGAGCTGGGCAACTAGATAGTATGTTTCCTAGATGCTCGGGGTGTTCATGACACGCTCTGCAGCTATCATCGGGAATATCTTGGCTCAAAATGTGGCGACGGTATGCTAGAGTGGAAATGACACCATCTTGACATGCCAAAATTAAGCCCTCTGTGCCCCACTTCAATCCGGGTGATCTAAGTAAAGCAAACGTCAGCTCATACGACATCGACTGATCTTCCGCATTTTTGTGGAAGATGCCGTGCATCTTCTTGTCGAGGAGCTCTTCGCGGAAGTTTTTCTCCTGTGCTTTCTTAATCCGGGCCTTCAGGAGTGAGTATTCAAGATGGATAAGATTTGATGCATTTCGCTCACCCCTGATATTGAAGTCAAGGCCGAGTGTTTCAGCAGCCTCTTCTGCTGCTTTGTAAAGAAACGCCCCTTTGCCTACTTCTTCGTGTTTTCTGACCATTTTAAGAAGAGGATCTTGTCCATTTTCGACAATATGTGCTGTACCCAGAATAATCCTGTTGTGAAGACATCCAAGATTCAGTATTCCACGACCACCTTGACGGCGTGAGATGTAAAGTCGTGGAAAAGAAGACTTAAGGTGCATGCTTTTGTTCATGTGCATGACCTTTCGGGACCCGATATCGAAGGATCTGAGCTCGTCCTTCGTCCATGGAACTACTCCAAATGAATAGAGTACTACTGGGACGGCAAGCATGTTCGTTGCAGATACTTTGTTCCTCGCCGACAGTTCGGAAGACCATATCTGTCGGAGCAGATGTTTGTATCTGCATCGGAGAGTATCCTTTATAGATGTTACGTCCTGGATGCGGCTTTGTGGCACGCCCAGGTATGTATAGGTCTCTCCAGCGCAAAGGTGTCGTATAACACTTCTGTCAACGAGTTCAGGATCTTCGGAGATGCCGTTAAGTTTTCCTTTCTTCAAATTAACCTTGGCGCATTTCTCTAACCCGAACTCCATTCCAATCTCTTGAAAATACTGTGTGACAATTTTTAGAGCTAGATGTAGTTTATCTTGATTTCTAGCATAGAGCTTAAGATCATCCATGTAAAATACATGAGTTACCTTATGCTTTCGATTTCGAGGTTTGCCGTAGAGGTACCCTTCGGAATGGCGAAGTGCGAGAGATAGTGGCAATAATGTGAGGCAAAAGAGGAGAGGGCTCATGGTATCGCCCTGAAACACACCTCTCTGAAAGCTGATACTGTTAGTGATCACACGATATTTTCCAGATAAGATGGTAAATCTGGTTTTCCAAAGCGGCATTAATCTCTCTATGCATCTCACGATGTGTGGATGAACCTTTAAGCTTTCCAACAGACAGATGATAAGTCTATGGGAGGTTGAATGAAAAGCTTTTCGGTAATCTATCCAGGCCATCGATAGAGATCATTGATAGGATGCTGCATCTTTACAGACACATCTATCGATGAGCAGGTTCTTCCGACATCCTGCTACGCCTTTCTTCGAGCCACGTTGTTCATACATCTCTCGCTACACAGGTTCAATTGTCCGAAGAATCCTATCATTTAGGATGGCTGTGAAGGTCTTGTACAGTGTGTTCAGACAAGTTATTGGCCTGTAATTCTTAGGGTCAGCTAAGTTGCCCGTCTTAGGCAGGAGCACTGTGCGCCCTTCCACCAACCACTCCGGAATAGGCTCTTCCGACTTTAGATATGAGGTGAAAATTCGGGACAGATGCTGGTGGGTAGAAGGAAACTTCTTCCACCAGAAGGTCTTGATACCATCTGGTCCCGAAGCGGGAAAGTTCTTCATGCCTCTTAATACGTTTTTCACCTCCTCGGTAGTGATAGGTGGGCATTCTTCCTCAGGTGTTATGAGGGCATTGCACAGCTCCTTGAAGCTATTTATGTTCTTTAAGTCTTCTTGAAGTGGATGCTGGACCTCGTAGACCTCTCTCCAAAATGCTTCGACCTCCTCTGGTTTGGGCGGATGGTCGACAGTAATTGGAGGGTCTTGGAAGAGTTTAGATGAATCAGATGAAAATTGTTGATTTTCTCTGACCCACCTCTCTCTCCGCTCTAGACTTCTCCTAGCGTTAGATAGTATTCGTATTCTGTCAACAATATGCTGTCTTATGGTCATTAGCTTTGATTTGTTGATTGTGTGATGACGGATCCGCAGTTCGCGCGTGAACCGTCGAACCTTGGCAGTGAAATTCCTGCCATATGTTATGTAGTCAATCACACACTGAATGCGGGACGCGTACTATCTAGCCAAGCCTATCTTTGTGCTGAGTTGATGCATTCTTCTTTTGGTCTTATGATCAACCGTTGGTTTTGTTTTACGGCTTGCATCTGCCAAAGTTCTCGCTGCATTGTACACACCACAACTGATAGTCCAGAGGTCGGATTCTTCGGAAAAATCTCCACGAAGTTCATCATCCAATTCAGTCAGATCTTTTGGCTTGGGAGAAATCTGAATGTTGATGTTTCTCCGGGTCCTGAAGCATCGTTCTTCCGCTATTGGATGCCTGTTCGCGGTTGGTCTCAGTGTCGCCTCTCTTTCTCTGTTGCCGGCTTGTTCTGGATGCGGTTGAGTAGGCACTCCGCTTATATAACCTCTTTTCCGGAGGTTCTCGGCATGGTTTCGCAGACGCTGTTGCGAAAAGTCTGAGAGCTCTGGGTGTTTCTCGCACCACAGAGCATGCAGTCGTGCCATGTAACCTTCTCGTTCAGGGACCATACTGGCATCGTAGCACTCCAGCAGGCCGTCATTGAGTTGATCCGTCCACTTAAAAGTAACAAGATTTTGCCGGTCAATCGCATTGACTCCGTCTTGATTGGTTCCCCCAACTGTAGGGTAGTCGGCATTGTTGTCCGACCCATTGTCGGGAGCCCTGCGCGTTCGATTGTTTTGAACCGCACTTACTACAATTATGTTTGGTGTTGTCCTTGTTGTTCCCACGAGCAGCTAGGGAAAGGGTTCGTCCATCCTTGTAGAGCCCCGCATGCAAGGATAAGGCTGTATACTCTGAGAGTCGCCGATTTCCCAGAATCATCGTAAGAGACACCTCACCCAGGTGACATTCAGCTTTCGGCACGGTTCTCACGCCTTCGCTTGGGGGTTATTCCTTCGGGACCATCCCTGGACAATTGTCCGCGACTGCTTATTAATTATTGTAACCATATTCAGCAGAAACCCTTGGTACAGGGACCCTCTATCCGCAACCCGAGGACGCGTTAGTAGTATTACCGGACAGTCAGCCATCCAAGTACTAACCGCGCCCAACACTGCTTAACTTCAGTGATCAAACGAGAACTGGTTTTTTCAGCGTGGTATGGCCGTTGGCCATACATATAGTAGATCATAATATATAATATAATAATACATATATACCTTCTATATTAATATCATTGGAAATAATTTTATTGTAATTTGTTAATTTATTTTCAAGGAAATTCATTAGTTTATCTTTCTTATTTTATATTTTTTGAAATTTTTAAAAATTCCACTATTTGATAGAAAATGTTTGCGTAGGTTTATAATATAACCATATGATTGGTAATTCAGAACTTATTGTTGAGAATTAATCAGTTTTATTCAAAAATTAGACTATTTTCCTCAAAATTCATCTTCTTCGCTTGAAAATTCAACTACTTCAAGAAAGAATTAGCCATTTTGTTGGAAGTTCCTCCATCTAAATTGATAATTTAACTCTTTGTTCTTGAGTCCAACTGTTTGGTGAGAAATTATAAAAGTAGTTCATTTAGTTTCTACTATCTGCTTGGAAATGCATTATTAGATCAAAAGGTAATTTCTTTGTTGTAAGCTCAATAGTATGTTATGCACGAAGGGGCAAAAGAGGGACATTATTGATGAGTGTATCTTTCCAGTGTGAGTCGTAGGAACCGACCTTAAGTGCTGCTTTTCTAGTTCGTAGGTATGCAATGGCCATGTATATCTATGACATCATAAGGTTTAACGTCATAAACTATAAAACAATAAGACTAAGAAAAATTAGTCTCAAGTGTTATTTAAATGAGACCACTGGTGGGAAACTAGAATCGTTTCTTTTTAAACTGAAAATAACAGCATGAAGTTATTCTGTTCAAAAATATGACGCGAAAAAGTGAAACCTTAAAAAAAAGAAATCTCTAGTTCTCACATTGTAAATATACAAATAGCTATTATATGACTATACGCTGGTAAGGGGGTCTTTAAGCTTGCTCCACAGGCCTGACAAGTAGCCTTATTCATGCATGTGTTATATGAAATATAACAAGCATTTCAGGTATATTACATTATTATATTCACCAATAAAATTAACGATGACCGCCAAAGTTAAAACAAAAGTGCAGTCCATCTGCATTTTCGCAAAACAGAGAAAACCCAAATTAATGCATAAGTGAATAATTTGATTAACAGCTGTATCTAAGAAATATTCCATTGCATCAATAGAGTACAAATATATACATAAGTAGCCGTTATTTCACATATATGTGAAATAACGACGTCATCAGTTTCAAGATTATAATAAATTTAAATTTTAAATTTGAAGATATTTTCGGGTTTCAATCGTGTGCGAAACTATGAATGTTGCCGACGTTGGCCATAACCTGAAACTTCAGTTTCAGGTCAGCTCTGAAGAAGTTAACTGCAATGTTCACGAAACTTCGGCAACATTCATATAGTTTCGCGCACGATTGAAACCCGAAAAAATCTTTAAATTTAAAATTTAAATTTATTATAATGAATCATCGTGAAAGTATTAAATCTACTTTTAAAGAACTCTATGGGGAGAGTTTTCTTACTAAAACCAACACTTTTAGTAAGCTCAGGGCTTCTCAAGCTAAGCTACTGACATCTTTAGCTTTCTTAACACGGTGTAGGAACAATAACATCGTCCCGAAATTCTTACAGTTAAAAAACTATTTGGGAAGATCCAAATCCAAATCAGTTCTACATCAAATAAGTTTGCTTCTCTTAAAAGAAAGAATAAAACATACCAAATTTTCCTTGCACACTACCTCTAAAAACTATTAAAACTTCACCTTTTCCTATTAATCACTCTCAGATATGACACTTGGTCCACATTGGACCGCATATCATTTGACCAATCCCAACTGATTAAAGATTTTTGCACTGAGAACCAAAAAATGAAATTTGACAAATTACTTCCAGTAAAGCACGCACTATTAACTCATACAGTAAAAAACATCTCTAACCATCCTCTTGGCAATTAAATGATTTCAGCCTTATCTAAAGGACATAATTTTGCAGTCGCTCCCTTCAAAATCCCAAAAGCGGAAATCATCAGTAATTTGGAATCCACAATATATACCCGTGCACAAAAAGCGAATGACATACGACGTAGGACAGCCAACATTTTACGCGAAGCTCAACTTCCCTCCTCAAACTTAACAAAACAAGAAAAAACAGCTAATAAGGAGCTCAATCAGAATAAAGACATCATAATATTACCAGCAGACAAAGGCAACATAACAGTAATACTGAATAAAGAAGACTATAACAACAAAATCATGGACCTTCTTACTGACGATACATGTAAAAAACTGAAAAAAGGCCCCACAAAACAATAGCCAGAAAAACAAAAAGCCTCCTAAAAGACTGTAATCTTGACAGCCATGCAATACCTAATTTAAAACCTACTGATCCCATCTCTCCAAAACTTTAAGGACTTCCAAAAATTCACCAAAACAACATCCCACTCAGACCGATCGTCAGCGCAATAAACTCTCCAACTTACAACCTAGCACGCTTTCTCGCCAAAAAACTTAAGCCTTTCACAGGACACTCTATCACACACATCCAAAACTCTTTGACTTGATCAGAAAAATACAACAGATTCAAATTCAACCCCAGGACATCCTAATAAGTTTCGACGTAGTATCTCTCTTTAAAAAAGTACCAATCTCTGATACAATCGATATTATTATATCTTTCACAAACTTCTTCTCCAATCTCACATCTTTAATAGAACACTGTCTCACTAGTACCTATTTTTCTTTCAATAAACAATTCTACTAAGAAACCTCAGGAGCAGCAATAGAATCTCCAATCTCACCGGTAATAGCCAACATTTTTATGGAAAATCTAGAAAGTAAAATCTTTAACAAATCTAAGCTTAAACCGGAATTTTGGTGCCGTTACGTTGACGACACTTTTATCATCTGGAGACGTGGACTAGACTAACTAAACAAATTTTTCTATTTCATCAATCAAATACACCCTGATATCCAGTTCACTATGCAAATTGACCAAAACGGAAAATTACCTTTCTTGGACGTACTAGTTTATAAAAGATCTGATAACACATTAGGACATGAAGTTTACAGAAAACCCACGCATACAAACAGATACCTGCATGCCTCCTCCCACCACCCATCTCAAAAGCAATCGGTCATCAATTCCCTTGTATACAGAGCTATCTCCATAACAGATAAAGATAACTTACAAAAGGAATTACAAAATGTTAAACAAATCCTAATACAAAACGATTACACAAACAAACAAATTAATAAAGCGATAAGAAAATACACTCAAGAAAACAAGTCAACACAACCTACGAAAGAAAGAGAGGGAAAAATAAACCACAATTCTACCCTACATTCAAGGTATCACGGAACAAATCGGAAGAATTCTCAACAAACACAACATCCAAACTATATTTAAACCACCTGCGAAAATAAGACAACTTCTAAACAACCCTAAAGATGAAAAGGAACCTTCAGTGATCCGGGAGTATATCAAATCCCTTGTTCTTGTGGTAAAGTCTATATTGGAGAAACCGGGAGGGCGGTAAGTCAACGTGTAAAGGAACATGAGAGCAAAGTCAGGCTAAAAAATTTCACGCAATCAGCAGTAGCTGAGCATCATATCAAAACAGGACATAGTATTTTATTTGACAAAACAACCGTCATCGTAAAAACGTACAATAAATTTTCAAGAAAACATAGAGAAGCAATCGAAACCTTGAAACACCCTAATAACATCAATAGGGACAATGGATATAATACCAATCCGATTTGGCTTTCCGCCCTCCCGGGTTTTTTAAAAAAGACTTGATTGGCCAATAAATTTCAACCAGTCCCCACCATGGGCCGCTCTGGCCAATCACATGCATCGTAGAGAATGCATATATAAGAACAACATAACCTGAAACTTCAGTTTCAGGTCAGCCCTGAAGAAGTGAACTGCAATGTTCACAAAACGTCGGCAACATTCAAGATTATTAGTGTCAAGATTGTCGCTCCCAAATAATGATATCATTTAACATTTTTTATTATGATAATTTTAATGAAGGAATTCTTATTACAAATGAAAGGTAGGAGGTTTTATGTAAAAATTGAGTCAACACGACAACTGTCGAAGCAATTGTCTGATTAAATAATCTGATAGGATTTCTGATTAAATTTTCATTTTTATGGAAATACGTCATTTTTGGAGGTGAATTAAAATGCATTTATATAGCATGCAGGTATATATTTCATTTGTTTTTTTGTTCCTGGCTGCTTTCGCATATGTTCAGTTACCTACTGATGGAAGTGAGGGGTTGGGAAGTGTAGAAAGGAGAAGTCTGGAAATGGAGGAGGTAGAAAGTATGAGAAGTGAGGAAAGTGAAGAATGTTAGGGGTTCTGACTCAGAGAAGGGAGAAGTAAGAGGAGTAGGGATGTTATAAGATATATTTACCAATAGAATCAAGGAAAACGGCAAAAGCAAGGAACAGAGTACCCACGGTGATCCTCATTTTTCAGTGATCGAGCAGATGCGAGTAAATGGCAGTAGATGATTCTGAGTCAGCGAGGAAAGGAATTTTCTACGAGATGTTTTCGTTTATATACTAGTGGACTTTTGTAACTCCACGTATCCAATTTTGATTTGCTGACTCCCCCTTGTTGACTTCCTGCCCCAATTGCGCAAAAAAATATCCACGTCGTATGCGGACAGTCGCTAGTCACTATCTTACACGACATCGTAAATTTAAGCCTGGAGACAAACATTTATTTATCAATAAAGTTTCATTGAGATTTGCTGGTCTATTTCCTTGTATACCTATATGTTATAGAACAAATAGCGGTATCTGAAAAATTATATCGACAGTTAATTATTGCATAAATTATTTGATGAATTCATGTGATATCGGTTATTGATTTTTTTTATAATGAACCAAATATAAAATTTGTTTAAAACTATTTTAATTTTACATGCACTACGTTTTCATTGTGGGAAAAATATTTTAAAAGTGAAGAAATCTGCAGAATGTAATTACATTTCCCATAATTTAAAACTTTTTCATTGAAAAATAGTACCGATTATGAACACGTATCGTTTTTGTCAACTTAGAATATGTATAGTGAGTGGGAGATAAAATCGTTTGTAATTTTTCTGATGTCCTAGAAATATTTATGAATTACAAATTAAACTTTCGGCTTGTTGAAGCTTTCAAACCATACTAGACTTTCCTGTTTTTAGGCCGGATGGCGAACCCGATACCTGCTCGACTTTAATAAACTTGTCCGACAGAGTTGATGCAAGATTTTTTTGAAAATTTAACTATTCTGTTCTTAGTTATAAATTAAATTTTTTTTTGACAAATTCATAGCTTTTGCTAGATAATTAGTTTTCTTGTTTAGAACTTCATCTTTTGGTTGAAGTTTAATTTCTCTAGTTAAGGATTTAAATATTTTCTTGACTTTTTTAGTGAACGTTCTTCTTCTTTGATACAAATTTAATGTTCTTCTTGAAAATTCAATTTTTTCTTCGAAATTCAATTGTTTGGACAAAATATAATTTCCTTGGTTGAAGGTTCATCATTTTATTGGTCGAAAATCTTACTATGGTATTGAAAATTTGTTGTTTTTTTTCGTTGGAAATTAATTTTCTACTCGAGGATGTAAACGCTTTTTTTCTATTCAAAAATGTTGATGGAATATCCTCGAAATCTGTCTTTTCATGAATTTAACCATTATTAATTGCTTTTCAGGACAAAACATTTTGTAGTCTTGAAAGAAAAGTATCGTCCTCTTGCCTCTTATGTTTTGAACACGTTAATATATTTATTAAACAACCAATCATTTGGCTGTAAGACTAGGTGAAGTTAGTCGCATGATGATCATTTTTGCTCCAAATGGATTTATTTTGTGAGACATGCAAACTCCGAAGTATTCTCTTTATTATCGCCGCCATATTGGATCCACCATTGTAGTTTTTGCTATTTTGATATTATACTCACAATCAGCGACCCCAAACCCCGCTTCTGCCAAGCATTATACAAATAAGACCAACATTTTGAAAATGTGAGTCCCACATTGTATAAGCTAATTTAAAATTGTAATTATAGAGGTTAACTTCAAAATAATTGACCCCAAAAACTCCCGTATACTAAGTTTCAGACACATATATGAAAACTTCGCAATTTTACCTGCCATTTTGAAGTAGATGGGACATAGATACAAAAATCGGCGCGGTAAGCAAGCGTCGGGATTTGTCGGTCCAACTGATTTGACGCTTTTGTGTCAAAATCAGGCTCAACTTCTACTGAGCACATAATATCTCACACAATTTTCTTCGCATTCGTTCAACGATTGTGAAATGAGAACGCCATGTTGCTAGAAAATTTTATGTGTCACATTTTTCTTCAGCTGGGATGTGAAACTTTATAGTTCTGAAATATGTAAAGAATTCAATAGAAATACGAAAATCTCGCAGACCGCACAGGAAATATTAATACTATTATGATAACCCATACCAACCTCGTAGTTATGATTAAAGAGACGATACTTATGGATATGGTTACGAGGATAACAGTGATTATAATAGGTATACAAATTCGCCTAAAAGTAAAACTTATTCCAGCCGCGCAACACCGCCATACTATCAACTGGATGGAGATGTTCTCAAAATTTCTGAAAAGCGTATCATGCCTGATCGAGTACTTGCAACAGCAATGTAATGCACAGTCAATTATCACAGATTTGAGAGTAACTTACAAAAAAAGAGCTTCCCATCGAGAAGAGAAAATTATTTGAATGAATTTTCTCAGGTCTTTCTGTCTATTTGGTAATAAAACATCCACTTTGTTGACATTTTGTTTTATTAAAATCTTCAATTATGCTACGTACGTTTCAACACTACTGTGTGTCTTTTTCAAGCAAACCTAAATTAAAATTAAATAAGTATATAATGTAATATAAAAATATACAAATCTATAGACCAAACAACATTGTTACAATAAATATAACCAAGGGTTTTAAAAAAACACAATTACCTGTA
>CAKNXH010060900.1:0-17413 GCA_932178445.1 Andricus quercusramuli
GAAGTATATATTTATCGTATGAATCATTCTTTGATTGTTTTGAATAAAACCTCTGAATTTCATTCGTGGCAAAAAGGAATAGAGTAATTTAAAGTGATTTATACAACCCATGAACATTTCAGAACTACAAGGGTCAGGGCTTGCAGTCCGCAAGTAGGATCAATGATCGAAGACCACATAGAAATTGAAAATAAGCTATTTCCTTTGGGAATAGCGTATTGGGTTGGTACTTCCGAGGAACGAGATAAAAAAATTAAATTTCATTAGACAGTACATTCTTTAGTTACTTTACTCGTTCGTAACACAACCTTATCACATTACCTGTTTCCTGAGATTCGATTTTATAAAGTACCTTTAAAATAATTGCAAAAGGTGGCAAGGAATGGAAAAACCATTTTTTGACAGACATCGTGAAAGCATCTTTTCAAATAATGAGATTAATAATTCATTATTTTAGTTAAAAATTCATCTTCTTGTTTGAAAATTCAAATATATTCTTATAGATTGTTTTTTTTTTTGGTTACATACAAATTAATATAGCTATCTTTTTGAAAATCGTCTTCTTTTTCAAATTAAAATCTGAACTATTACTACTATTTTTTTTAGAAATTGATTTTTTTCGACCCAAAATGTTACTATTTCATTTTTGGTTGAAAATTGAAATACTTGTTACGCACCTAACTGTTTTAGTTTTGCATTAAACTAACAAGAGTCATTGACAAGTTACTTCATTACCCACATTTTCGCGAGCGCAAAAAACAGGAATCTGTTTTAGTAGTTCATGCTCTCTTCTGAATAATTTGAATCTTTTTCATTTTACTTGAATTCCTTTGCATTCCCTTAAATTGCTATTGATTCACTTGCATAACCGTGAATCCCTTTAAATTCACTTAAATTTCTTTCAATTCTCTTAAATTACATGATTCAAAGAATGCAGAAAAATAAATGAATTTATAGAGTTCATTGAATTTAAACAATTCAAGGAATTCAGACAATTCGAAGAATTTAGAAAATTAAATAAATGCAAGCAATTCAAGGAATTCAGAGAATTCAGAAAATTAGAGGATTTCAGAGAATTCGAGGAATTCAGAGAATTGAAGGAATTCAAACATTTCAAAAAATTGAGACAATTCAAAGAACGCAGAAAATTCCAGGAATTGAGAGAATTCAAGAAATTCAGAGAATTCAAGGAATTCGAACATTTTAAAGTATTCAGACAGTTCAAGGTATGCAGACAATTGAAGAGATTCAGAGAATTCAAGGGGTTCAAACAATTCTAGGAATTCAGATAATTCCAAGAATTCAAAAAATTATAAATTCAAACAATTCAAGGAATTCAGAGATATCTGTACAAAAGAAAATTTCAAATAAAAAGAAAATAATTTAAAAAATTTTGAAAATGCCCTTACTTTTAGGATTTTTATTCGAAACGGCTGGTTAGCCAACTTGTCCTTTCTTTTGGGACCTAAAGAAAGTATGCCAAAGCTTTATTGGATCCGTTCATTTTTTCGAGAGTTATCGTGTTTACGGACGACTGGACGCACGGACAGACAGACAGAGAGCAAAATTGCACAGAGCTCAGGTTTTTACTAAGATAACCCGTGTCTCGGATTCGGGGATTCAGATTCAGACGACAAGTTGACAAGGTATTGAAATTGATGTAAACTTATTTGGATTAAAATCAACAAGAATTCAAGTAAGTGAAAACCATTCGTAACATTCAGATTACAGTTGTCGTGAATGATAGCTCGTACCCTTTTTTTCGATCGATTGACGTAGCTTTGAATTGAGAGTGTGCTGATTTCTCGCTTCCCCACTCTGGCGGTAACGAATACGTCTCTGACGTATTCCAATTCAAGACCCCAGCAATCGACAATGACGGTTTGATGACTAAGAGGAAGGTTCTTGCAGCCATCTCCCGACTGTTTGATCCAGTTGGCTGGCTAAGTCCGATCACCATCGTTGCGAAAATTCTGATGCAGGATCTCTGGAAGGCACGAATAGATTGGGGTGCTCCGCTTCCTAATCCTTTACTCCTACGATGGAAAATATTTGAGACTAATCTGTCGATATAATCGACATACATTTTTCACGATGGATAGGCTACCATCCGGATAGTTTGGTGGAAATTCATGGCTTTGGAGATGCTAGGAAGCACGCCTTTGCCGCTGTAGTTTACGTCCGAGTGCAGTCCCAGAATGGAACCTGCAAAACACAACTTAATACATCAAAGACTCGCGTCGCACCTGTTAAAACCATCACTATTCCTAGACTGGAACTGTGCGCTGCTCTGCTCGTAACTCGGTTGATCAATTACGTACGCGAGAAGTTGAATCTCTCTCATGCTGTCACCTACGCTTGGTCGGATTCACAAAACGTTCTGAGTTGGATACAAACAGAGGATCCTTCTCGTTGGCCAATCTACGTCGCCAACAGAGTCTCAGAAATACAGCGAAATCTTTTCAACGCCTTCTGGCGTTATGGTCCTACTGCCGAAAACCCCGCTGATATCGCTACTCGAGGAACGGACCCTCATTCTTTAGCTAATCTTGCTCTGTGGTGGCATGGCCCACAATGGCTTCGACAAACTGAAGTTCACTGGCCAACGCTTCCACGCCTCCATGAAGCCTCTCAAGAAAATTACCAGCAGGTGAAGTCGACATCAATTTCGATTCATCACACTCATCGGAATCCTCCCACAATTAGCACCTTTTCGTCCCCAACTTGCTTAACAAGAGTGATTGCGCGCTGTTTACGCCTCAAACTCCTTCTCAAGCCAGTGGCTGAGCGTGCCGAATTTATGAAGCAACTTCTTTCTCCTGAAGAAATTAATCACGCATTTCTGGCTTGCGTTTTCTGGACACAAAGCTGTCTTTTTAAGGACGAATTGGACAATCTTCATCAAGGAAAATTACTAAAGCGACAAAACCCACTCACTCGTTTACATCCATTCATCGACACAACTGGAATTTTGAGAGTCGGTGGGCGACTACCGAACTCTCCTCTGCCTTATGGTCAACGTCACCCGGTCATCTTGCACGGTGAAAGTCCTCTCGCGAAACTTATTGTTGATTGGGAGCATCGAACGGCTCTACATGGTGGGTTCCAATTAACTCACTCATATGCTGTTCGCCGAGCATGGATTATTCGAGGACGCGTTCTTGTGAAGGCACATATTTGTGATTGTGTTCCGTGCACCCGCATCAGACGTGAAAAATCCGAGCAGTTGATGGGGAATCTTCCCGCTGAAAGAGTTACAGTCAGTCTTCCCTTTGAGAAAACCGGAGTTTATTACGCAGGACCTTTCGCAATAAAGCGGACTGTCGGGCGTGGCTACCGCACCAGCAAAGAATACATTGCCCTCTTCATCTTCTTAAGTTCGAAAGCCGTGCATCTCGAAGTTGTCGGCGACCTCACCACGCAATCCTTTCTAGCTGCTTTACGAAGCTTGGCTGGTCGTCGAGGTGCTCCTCGTGAAATCTGGAGTGATAAGGCTACCACATCCCATGGTGCTGATGCAGAGCTCCATTCAATGCTGCGAGAAGCAGAGATCGATTGGAACTTGGTGCAAGATTCTTTGGCGAACCGAGGCATTGAATGGAAATTCATCCTGCTATCCGCTCTTCATTTTGGCGGCTTATGGGGGAACAATATTAAATCAGCAAAATCTCTTATGAAGAAGGTCGTGGGGACACAAAATCTTACTTATGAAGAGTTCTCTACCTTCGCTGTCGAGATTGAAGCATGCATGAACTCTCGGCCTTTATTTCCAATCACTGGCGATCCGGACGATCTTAACATCTTAACTCCAGGCCAATGTTCTCATCGGCAGGACCTTAGAACAGATTCCCGAATCATTAAATGCGGATATAGATCTGAAATACGTATCTCACTGGCGCCTTGTCCAAGCAATGCGTGATCAGCTTTGGAAGCGCTGGTCTCAGGAGTACCTGCATACGCTTCAACAGAGAAATAAGTGGACCGTTCCTAAGCGAAATTATAAAATTGGAGACGTTGTGCTGGTTGTAGATACCTCGCTGCTTCGACGGGGGACGTGGCCTTTGGGACGAATAACTTATGTTTTTCTTGGACGGGACGGCCTTGTCCGTTCTGCTTCTGTGAAAACTGCCTTTGGAGATTACCATCGCCCCATCGTGAAATTGTGTTGGCTACCAGTCGTGCGTTAATCGTACTCATTAAACTGTATGTCTCAGGGCGGGCGGCACTAAACCTTTGATTGTCTTCCGTGACGATTTAATTTTTGTACTTCATGGCGGGTGGCTCCGGATCATTTGACCTTTCATGCTTGAAACTTATGTCGTTCAGCGAACGAGATGTGCGGGATGTTAATAATTATTGTTCTTAATTTTTGTTTTCTCTTTGAAGACTCTTTTGGGTTCGAATTAAAGTGTTATTCTCCAATATTTATATTTCCTGTGGATTTAATCAGGTTTGGAGTTTGCAATTTCTCTTTCGCTGGGGTGTGGAGGCAGGTAGCAGCATGTGTATCGCTTGAATATGGGGTTTCCTCCCTCCCTTTTTTAATCGCGCAGTTCGATCCTGGCCTTTGTGAAGACTTTAACAATTTAACGCATTAATTTAGTTTTCGCTGGCTGAGATAATTTTTCTACTGAATAGTTTATTCAATGAGTGTTTCTTCCTTTTTTATCTTAGAGTTTCCTTAGATAATTTTGTGAAGTGATTTTCCAGACTCGATCATCTTCTGGTGTTGCAGGAAGTGAAGACTCGGAAGACTTATACCTCCAGTTGCGTCGGGATCGATTGTTCTAGAAGAGCAATCGTGGTCGTCACTCCCGGAGCCTACATCTGCTCTAGTTTCATAACCAAACATAAACAATTTTTTGGATGCAATTGAGATAACCTGTGTGTCGGATTCGTGGATTCAGATTCAGACGACAAGTTGACAAGGTATTGAAATTGATGTAACCTTATTTGGATTAAAATCAACAAGAATTCAAGTAAGTGAAAACTATTCGTAACATTCAGATTACAGTTGTCGTGAATGATAGCTCGGACCCTTTTTTTCGATCGATTGACGTAGCTTTAAATTGAGAGTGTGCTGCTCCCTCGCTTCCCCACTCCGGCGGTAACGAATTCATGAACACTAGGAATTGAGAGAATTCAAGGAATTCAGATAAGTCAAGTGATTCAGAGAATTCAGGGAATTCAGAAAATTCGAGGAATTCAGAGAATTCAAGGAATTCTTAGAATTCCAGGAATTCAAACATTTCTAAGAATTTAGACAATTCAAAAAATGCAGACAATTAAAGAAATTGAGAGAAATCTAGAAATTGAGGATTTCAAACATTTCAAGGAATTCAGAGAATTTAAGGAATTCAAACAATTCAAGGAATTTAGAGAATTCAAACAATTCAAAGAATGCAGCAAATCAAAAAAATTCAAACAATTCAAGGAATTTAGACAATTTAAAGGATGCAATAAATTAAATTGAGACAATTTTTCATTTTTATAATATAACGCCAATCCCAGCTTCGAGGGATACAAATGAATAATGACATCATAAAATTCTGACTTACCCTTTTTTGTGTTGAGGCGCGAGACACTCCTTCCGGGTGTCGTTCGACAAAAACAAAAATAAGTTCTCAAAATTTAGAATTAGCTTGAATAACTCGAAAAAAATAATTGCCCTGACTCGTGGTAGAGGGATTTCGTGAGGGACAGAAACGCTTAAACCATTCGTTTGAATTTTTATAAATATATGAGTGGCTTTATTGGAAGTAGAAATAATGTAAAGATGAAATTGACAATGTTGAAATTAACAGTGAATGTAAAGCATTTGTTTGCCTGAACGGCGGAGATTGATAATAGCGTTACTTATTCCTCGAACACTTTAGGTAACTCGCCATTTTATTGTCAAGAGAAGCTAACTTTTTTTGATTAGAGAAAAGCGGCACCACGGAGAAAGCTCAACTCAAAAGAACACAAAAAGAATTAACATCTGGTGAAATTATGCTTAACAACTAAGAAAATGAAGAAAAGCATCGTACAATGTATACCGACTCACTCAAAATTCGTACATAGTAAATGACAAAACTTTATCCCGAAAACAAAATAAAGTAAAACATCTCAAAATAAAGACAAAAATACAAATCAGACCCAAAATACCTCGAAGACATTAGAGGAACAGACTGACGCCTACCTTTCTTCCTTTTGAGAAAACCGAGGTCCTTTATTCCACGCTAGGTTGAGAGAACAAAATGGCTACTTTATCCAAAAGGTGGTCGTCAAGGCAACTGCTGTGCTTCCCGTGAACGACCAACAAGGACTGATTTCTTGGTGTCCTTTCGCCGGCTTCCCGCTCGTCTACCTCGCTCCCCGGCCAGGTCCTGTAGGTGCTGCCCCCTTTTCGATCCACGTCCAGCTCTCATCGGTAGAATAGATTTCATCCTAGGCACCCTTGACGATCGTGGGCAAATCATTACCTCGTGTCTAGTGTGCCGGTAGTGACAAAGATGGCCCCATGCATGTAATGACAGGTGCCGAGCCGGTTGTGATTTCGACACTCTGCAGTTGTAGTGAATAATGATTCCACCCCGGATGGCATGGATTAAATCTCGGGTTGAAGTGTGTGGTAAAGTAGACCGTGTGTGTGGTGTGGTGGCAATGCCCCGTTGTTAAATCAACCTGTGGGTGGAGATAGAGGAGGGCTTCCTTCCTTCCCTTGTTGGTATTTTTGACAATGTAAGAAACTCTAAAGTTTCCTTTCGATTCAGAGTGAGACTCAGGTCTCTCAAGGAAACAAAAGTAGGAAGTCAAGTGCCCTAATACGTAAGTGACCTGGCCCTAACCTAAATTAAAGTGTACATTGTATATGTGGGTAACGTCCCTTTCATACAGAAGGAAATAACTCATAAAACGTATAAAGTCAGGGGAAGATCCTGAGCGGGTGGTAAGCCACCTCGTTACAATAAAAAAAAGTGGCAAGGATAAATTTTTCGTGGTATGAAACTTTGAACATATGCTTGTCCCACGTATCAATTCGTTTTTAGACTATAAAGACTATCTGTCATTATTGTTGTCGCTCTAATGAACGAAAAATAAATGTCAGTATCGTTGAACGACCTTTTTTCAATCAACGATTCTAGTTTTTCCGCTTTTATACAGTTTTAAAAGATCATAAAAAATAAGACATTTAATTTCTCTGATAACCTCAATTCTTCTCGGAAGCCAAAGCTTAATTACTTTTTAAGCATGTAATATGAAATATTGAACATATACTTGTCCAACATATCTATTCATTTTCAAGTGCTAAAGAAGAAATTTTCGAGAGGCACTTTGATTATTGTCAGAATATTTAGATCCAAATGTATTGTGTACCACGATTTTTATTTTTCAGCATTAGGGCAACAATAATATTTCTGTTTTTAGTGGGTGAGTGATCTTCAGAAAATACAAAAACAAATAATAGTATATTATGCACCTAGAAGTAGAAGAGGGGCTTTTCCGACGAGTGCATGTTTTCAGTACAAGTCGTAGGCCACAGACGAGTACTGAAAATGTACACAAGTCGAAAAAGTGCCTTTCCCCCTTGGCACACACGATATTCCTTATAACAAATAGATGCTTCCAGACATCCCTCGAAATACAGTCATGAAGAAGCATGAGATTTATGTTAACTTATTCCAAAATATCAAAAATTCAATAAAAAAATTGCCGGAAATTATTGATAATTAACAATAATTTTAGAGGTGATATATGGGGACTTACCATAAAATGTCCCAAATTCAATTTCAAATTGTCTACAAATTTGCGGCAATTTATAGAAATTTTCGGTCACTCATGGTAATTTTACAGGTAAATATGGTAACTCACCATGAAATACCCAAAATTCATTTATAAAATTTCCATAAATTTCCGGAAATTTATGAAAATTTTTGGTCACTCATGGTAATTTTACAGGTGAACATGGTAACCTACCATAAATTACCCAAAATTCATTTTTAAAAATTTCCATAAATTTCTGGACATTTTCGGTAAATTACGGTAATCTTACAGGAAAATTATGGTTCCAGTAATTTGACCAGTTATGTATTATAGTTATGTATATAATGTATAACTGCAAAATTCTATGAACTGCAACGAAAATTTCCTCACAGTTTTCAAGATGAGTGGGCTGATAATCATAACATGCGAGCGTCGAAAGGGGCTAAAATCATGCATGTTTCATTAAAATAATGTTCATACATTACGAAAAAAGTAATTTCGCAAACTTTAGGAAAAACCTGAGCTCTGTGCAATTTTGCTTTCTGTCTGTCTGTCCGTCCGTCCAGTCGTCCGTAAACACGATATTTCTCGAAAAAATGAACGGATCCAATCAAGCTTTCGCATACTTTCTTTAGGTCCAAAAAGAAAGGACAAGTTGGCTAACCAGCCGTTTCGAATAAAAATCCTAAAAGTGAGGGCATTTTCAAAATTTTTCAAATTATTTTTTTTATTTGAAAATTTTTTTTGTACAGATATTCGCAGTATTTATAAAGTCCATCAATGCATCCCTATGACTTACTTTGATAAAAAAAAATTATCAGAGTTATAGCATTCACAAAATTTTCATTCTCATTTCATTTTTCATTTTGTGAATTCCTATAATTCTCTGAATTGTTTGAATTGTTTGAATTTATTAATTTTTTGAATTCTTTGAATTTTCTGAATTTCTAGAGTTGCTTAAATTCCTTGAACTCTCTGAATTCATTTAATTTTCTGAATTCTGTGAATTTTCTGAATTTCTTGAAGTCTCCAAATTCCTTGAATTCTTCGAATTCCTTGAATTGTCTGCATTATTTGAATTGTCTCAATTCTTTGAAATGTTTAAATTCCTTCAATTCTCCGAATTCTTTGGTTTCTTCAAATACCTTGACTTTTCTGAATTCCTTGAATTCTCTGAATTCCTTTAATTTTCTGAATTCCTTGAATTCTCTGAATTGCTCAAATTCTCTGAATTTCTTAAATTCTGTGAATACGTATAATTCTCTAAATTCCTTAAATTGTTTGAGATTATTTAATCTACTGAATTCTTCGAATTGTCTGAATTCCTTGAATTGTTTAAATTCCATGAACTCTCTGAATTCATTTAATTTTCTGCATTCTTTGAATCGTCTAAATTCCTTGAACTGTTTGAATTCCTCGAATTTTCTGAACTTCTTGAAATCTTTAAATTGCCTGAATTCCTTGACATGGAATTCAATAACTTCTAAGAGTTTAATATGATTTGGAAGAGTTTAGGAGAATTCTAAGCTATTCCGTGGAATCATAAACAGTGTATAGAATTTGAAGTACTGGAAATAATTTAAACGATTTTAATAATAATGTTAAGTAATTTCAGTGAGTTGAAAGAAAGTTAAGTGAATTCGAAGAGATTAACGTGTATGCAAGTGAATCAATAGCAATTGAAGTGAATGCGAAGGAATTCAAGTAAAATAAAGTGGATTCAAATTATTTATAATAATATACTAAACCAGAAAGCATTAACTACTAAACCTCATTCCTGTTTTTTGCGCTTGCGGAAATTTGGGAAATAATGTAATTTGTCAATGACTCTTGTTAGTTTAATTTTTTAATTTTTGATTTTTTTCTTCTTATAAATATTTGTAGGTTCCGCAGTTTTTTAAGTGATTCATAAGAATTAGATTTTTCAAAAACAAGAAAATTCAATTTTTTTTCAACCTTCAAGCTTTCCTCTTATCGAGCGAATTTCAAGAAACGAAAAACTTCCTGTGTTAAGGTTGTTGATTAAGATCTAAAGAAGTTTTCTAAAAATTGTTAGCTCGATCGAAGAAATGGCTAAAACATTATGAATGTTTCAAATTTCAGCAGCAATTTTGACGCCGCCCTATGCCCGTGCCTTATCGGCTACGAACGTGTTTCACTGTGAGTTGAAGTGAAAAAAGAATAAAATTGGTTGTTTTCGCAAAATTAAGTTTTTATAAATAACTTTAAAAAATGCAAAATCTACACATATTTGCAAGAAGAAAAAATATGCGCTTTGCTCAAAACTTGCTACCCAAGGTTTTCTTTTTGGTCAGTGGAAGGGTTTCTTGATTCAATGCCCGAATAAGTTAAAAAAAATAAATAAAAAAATTTGAATGGAAGAAAGTCTTGTGGATTGGATAATTTAAAATGTTATATTTTTGAAATTCAAGAATTTTCACTTCTTACTTCCTGAAATTGTAGAACTTCGAATTGTAAATATTTTAGAGTAAAGAAATCTAATTTTTGAAACTTCACTATTAAACATAATGCCGGTATTTTTTTAATTACACATTTTATATTTTTGATGATATACAATTCAAATTTCTCCAATTTGGAAGATTTAGAATTGAAAATTCGTGACCTTCGATTTTCAAATTCATCTAAACTTAAGAACTTCGATTATCATACCATTAAAATTGAAGAGTTTCCAATACTAAATCCTCGAAGCAAAACTATTGAACAAAAATTTTCAATGAAATAATTCTGAATTGTATACATTAAGATGGCAGAATGTTTAAAAGCAAATCTTAAACAGCGAAGAATCACATTTAAAATGTCTTTAATCACACGTTTACCTGTCCACATACATCTCACAGAACTAAAATAAATATATAAATATTAAGTAGTTTCTCCGACATTAACTATATTTTAGATATTCAGTTAGAACTTAGCTTTTCAGATAAAATAGAAATTAATTAATAAAATATTAAGAATGGGGATAGAAGGTTTATTCGAGGTTTCGCATAATTTATAAAATTTATGAACATTACGATTGTTGTTAACCAGAAGTAAATAAAAAAACTGGAATAATCGTTCTATTCGACCTAGCTTCATGATTCTTTCCGGAAAATGAAGCCAGGATAGATTTAAAATATTCTTTAAATTTTCATAATTGTAGGTTAATTATTTATATTTTTAATCCTAAGTTATAACTTTTATAATAAATCTAATTTCGGTGCCAACGCACGAAGGCTGCAGGTAGTAGAACCGAGGCTGGCGTCCCCCACTGCTTGTTTGCGACTTCGTTGTCGAGGTCTCGGCCAATCAGCGGATCCGAAGCCGCTCGCCACCGCCACAGAGAGGTCCGTGCCCGATCACCGGGAGCGACACACTTGAATCAAACATCAGTCGTTTTTCGATATTTGTAAGTGCAGTTGCGTAGCTCCGCCTTCCTCTCGCATTTCACCAACCAATAACTACACTTTACCAAACAATCCTTCTGCTTCTCTTTATTAAATCTTCTCTCCAATTTCGCTTTTCTTTCACGGTGCATCGTCTCATCGGTCTTTGATTCTTCTATGATCCAGCAGTCTCGAGTTTCAGCTTCAGTTAAACTTTCTGTTGTGCCTAGTGACAGTTCAGCAAGAAAAAAAAATATATATATATCGTTCCGAATCCATGACGCGCGTGCTACAGCCGGATGAAAGTTATCTTTCATCAACGGTTCTCATCGGAAATTAAAGTGACTAGTGTGTTTGTGTGTGTGCCCCTCTCATCTGGATTGGGCGGAATCTGTCCACCAGGATAGTCTTTCGTTCGACCGATAAAATCCCCTTTTGTAAGAACGGAGCTCGCCTTTTGGTTGGCACGTCTCATTGAAGGGGTATTTTTGGAAAACGCGGCCTACACTTTCACGCCAAAACATGAGGATAGACAGTCCGTCTGTAATCGCACCTCTTCGTTCCGCCGGTCCACTTCGTGTACGGGAAGTTTCTCTACACTAAAACACCCTTAATCACAGGGCGTGCAATGAACACAACCCCTAATGAACGGACGCGGTGGCGCTGTTTATTGTAGGCTGAAGAGGCCTCACTTTCCGTCGAAGAGTGGGAGCGCCGAGCCGCTGATCGACGGCTAGCCGCTATCGAGCGACAACGTCAGGTCGCATTAGAATGGGCGCGAAGAGCCGCCAAAAAAGCAGCGCAACGACGAGCAGAGGAGAAACTCAGAGCAGCAGAGTGGGAACGACGACAGGCCGAGAAACGGGCCCGACAGGAATCAGCGGAGCAGGCACGACAGGCCGTGGTGCGGCCCTACGATCCGGACGCTCCATAATTGTCTCAATCAAGTAAGAGCAGGATATCAGTCTACGTAAATTGCTACAATTCAGGCAGCCTTCGCTTTGTGTCATGGAAGAACAAGATCGAACACCGGTGCCGCCTCTTTCTGCCGAGGACCCATTATCCAACGACGATGTCTGATTCCTCTCAGCTGATGGAACACTAGCCAGAAGAACCTGCCGCAGGGCATGATACAGCTTGACGCTTGGCTCAGCAAGATAACTCAGGCACAGAAACAAACCCGTCACGCTATGCAGAACTAGTCAGGGCCCGAATAGCGCCCGTCTTCCACCCCGCTAGCTCTCTCTCCTTCCTTCCTCTCCCTGTCTCTCGCTGTAACAAGAGAAAAGCCAACACCGTTCCTCGTACCGCAGCAGATTTCGAATGTTCGATTTGACAACACTGTACCGGCGCGGTGCGTTTCAGGTGTTCGGTTTGACAAAACTACACCAGGGCAGAGTAATTTTCGAATTCGTGTTACCTGCTCTGCTCCAGGGTGATGCATGCAGCGTATTCGGGATAGAAATTCTACTCTAGTCGAAATACCCTACTGAATCCGACGGTTTTACATATTTTCGCGAATTCATGGTCGTTCTCTAGGTATTATTAATTAAACTTTCTTTTACAAATCATGCTGTATGTCCTAAAATTATCGACATTGTAAGAAAATTGTTTTTAAAGCTATTAGAATACAATTTTCTTACACATTTTTGCATGTGACCCATAGTTTATGTAAAACAAAACACAAAAATGTTTTGCAACAAAGTTTCTTTGAATCCGGATTGTAGTCGACAATTATCAGAATTTTCCCATCTTTTTTCATTTTTGTAATGTTAAAGGACCCATAGAAGGAAAAAGTTTGTGCTTTTCATTTAAAATAAAAAATAGTTGAATTGGATAAAAAATACGAATTTTCATTAAAATACTGGATTCCTTGTAAAAGAAAAACTTTCGGTCAACAAAGAAAAGAAAAGTATTATCCGGAATGTCGAATTTTCAACCATGAAGGTTAATTTTCTACTATACAAAACGAGCTTTCGAATTGCCTCTACAAACTGTTGAATTTTCAACCTACGAATATGAATTTTCAACAAAAAGATGGGTTTCAACAGAATAGTTAAATTTTTAAATACAAAAATTAATATTCACAAAAAAAAAGCTATTCATTTAATCTAAAAAATAACAATTTTTTTAAAAATAGTTCAATCTGCAACCAGAAGAGATGAACTTTCCACCGAAGAGAACCATTTTTACGAAAAAATGTAATTAGTACCAAAACAGTAGATTTTTCTGCAAAATATATAAATTCGTAATCGAGTTGTTTAATTTTCAATCAGAGATAAATTTTTAAGAAAGCAGTTCAACTTTGAACCAAGAAGTTGAATGACCAACCTAAGCAGATGAATGTTCCAGAAAAAATACAATAGTTTATATTTGAACCAAACAATATTTTTATTTTGAATAAAACGCTAATGAATTTGATATAAAAATATCAACTTTCAGAAAAATAGTTGAATCCTCAACCAAAACAGATTAATTCTCAACAAAATACTTTCATTTTTTACCAATAAATTTATGAACGAATTTATAGCAAAATGCATGAATTTCGAACCAAACAAATGAATTTTAAGCTTCAACATGAGTTTGTAACAAAAAAGTATATTTTCAAGCTAAGAGTTTCAGTTTTAACTAATATGACAAATCTTCAGCGAAAAAAATTAATTTTCAATAAAAAAACCAAAAAGCTGCATTTTTAATAAAAAATATAGTACTTGGTATTTGCCAAAAAATTGTTTTGATTAAAAAAAAAAACAATATAATGTAACCGAGAAAGTTGCATTATCGACAAAATAGTTTAATCCTTAACGAAAAAGATTAATTTTCAACCAAATAGTTCAACTTTCAACTGTTTGTTTCACCTGAATTTTCAACCAAAAAAATTAATTTTTGATAAAGTAGCAACACAGCATACAAAAATCGTTGCCCCCCCCCCCCCCACCCCGCTGACACACAAACCCTAGATGCTTTACGCAATTTATGCACGACCTCAACTACGCACGTGCTTTCACACGTGCATATTTCAGAAACATAAAGCAAGTAGAATCAATCGCCCTGTTATAATCTATTTGAAAAATTCCTTTCGAAAATTCACAATCATCTACTCGGATAAATTTTCTGGATCCGCCCTTGACCAGAGTGGAGCGTTCGATTTGCGGCAATGCTCCCACGTAGTTCGTTTCAGGTATTCGGTTTAAACAATACTGTACCTGATTTACACCCGGATAGTGCATGCTGCGTATTCGATATACAAACTCTACTCTAGTCGGAAGTAAAACCGTATTCGAGTATATGCTCTGTTCTGCTCTACGCTGCTATAGGGCAAATAAATTTGCACCGACCCTTTCGACGGTGCAACTTTGGAAATTGAAGCCGCGTGAAATGGAAAAACGAGGTTCAAAATGATATTTAGAACGAAAATATCCCGTGTGGAAAAGTCTACTGGGGCCAGACTGGGTCCCAGCCAAATTGCCCAAGTTCCAGTTGGGTCCCAACTGGGAACCCCAGTCTCGCCCAGGTGGGCTGTTCTCTGGGTTGTAACGCTCAGACCAACTAATGCCCAGATTGGGGTAACCAGCTGGGCCCCAGCTGGGAAATACTTTTTACGCCCAATTAGTAAAAGAAGGGTTTTATTTTAAAAAATTGACTCTTTGATTGCGGAGGTAGAATTCGAAAAATTCGTTTGAGGCAAAAAGTATTAGGATTAGATAGTTGTTTACTCTGGCAGAAACACTTCAATTGAAAAAAGATAAGTCGTCTCATAACAAAATTGAATTCTATGATTTATTGAGTATATAATGAGGCTATGTAATTTTGAGGTTAGAATGCGAGTAATTCAGCATTGACAACATTTTTAGCTTTATTAAATATGCAACGTCACATATAGAGATAATAGGTATTTTTGAACTAGATAATTAATAATTTTTGAAATCTAAGAGTCAATGCTATGATTTTCGTAACTTACCATGCTCATCACTATCGTCACTCGAGTCTTTTTCAATGTCTTCAAATTTACTCCTTATTATAACTCCACTGATCGCTCGATGTTTTCTCACACGTAAACGTAATTTATTATTCGCACACCTTTTTCACTTAATTCACCCATTGTCTGTAAAAACTAAATTTAGTAATAGTAACTGACAGCGACTGAGATTTCCATATGGGACCCGACTTGTTTTCTACGGCGGCGCACACCATATGGGAGCAACGTGGGTATACCCGGTATAAGTCCAAACAGGAAGTAAACACTCTTTGGTTTTATTGGCTCAAATTGTCATAATTGAGAAATCGGAATAACTAAAAAATGTATAATATTAGTGGGAGATTGCCTTCCGCCTGTAGTATAATTAATATAACTCGCTTTAATTAATTAAACTTTCTACCCGGGACGCCCAGCTGGGACCCAGTTGGCGCCCACCTATTAACTGGGCTTAATTGGGCAGATTTCCACACGGGATGTACCGATTTTCTATTTATTTTTTATAAAAATATAGGACTTAATTTTTCAGAAAATTGTGAAATTTAAATAGATTTTTTATTTCTTTGTTCATATATTTTTATGTTCATGCAAACAGTGAACAAATTATGGATTGTTTCAATTTTATTTTTTATCTACTAGGAAAAACTTTTCCTATTCAATGCAGAAGTATAGGAAAGAAAAAAAATTGTTAACTTGTGAAGTTACTTGTTAGATACAAATTGTATCAACAAATAATCGACATTAGGGCTCATTCTACTTCAAAATAATATCTGGTTTGAAGTACCTTGCTTTCATCGTTAGAATGATGAATGGTCATTAAAACTGACGGCTTAATGTTATTCACTAATTATATAAACAAATTATATAAAAAATGTACATCGCAGACATTTATGGGCAGAAAAAAATGGTTTTTCTTCTCGCCTCGCTGCAATTACATATATCAACGATTATGTTTTCTGGAAAAATGTTACCATCCATCAATATCTTGTTGAAATTATATTTGCAAGTATGTTTTCTAAATAAATATTGCTATGCATTCATATTCGTTCATTTTCTAAACCAATTATGTAAACAGATGCCCACTTTAGACGTTTATAAACGGAAAGAAATCAGTTTTTCTTTTGACTTTTCCTGGGATTAAGATTTGCTGATAATTGTTGTTTAAAATTTTGTTGCTATGCATTAATATTTGTTATTTTATGAACAAATTATGTAAACAAATGCACATTTTGAGAATTTTTAAGCGAAAATAAATCGGTTTTCTTCTGACCTTTCTGAAGTTATATAACCACTGATATTTTCTTCGAAAAATTCTGCTGTGCATTAATATTTTCCAATTTTTTTAAGAGATTATATAGAAAAATTCACACGTAAAGAGTTTGTGAGCGGAGAGAAATGGGTTTTCTTCTGATCTTATAAAAAAGATCTTTTATTACAAATGTATACTGCACATATTTATAGACAGAAATGAATCGTTATTTCTTTTATTATTTTTACACTACACTATATTGTTATAAGTCTTATAGATTACATTTTATAAGCAAAGTTCATCAGAAAATATCACTGGAAATATAATGTTGTACTTGAATGCGGTAACGGTATACTTGGATTTATAAGAATCACTTATTTTACGTTTGTTTCAAATTACCTCGTCAATAATAAATAAAAATTAAGGGACTTCTCAAAATACAAGAATAGCTCCACTGTTTTATTATCTCTACATAAATACCATGAAGAACGCTTTCTTTTTTTCCACAAGTACGTACAATTTACATTTGTTCATATTTCTTCCAGGGAGAAAAGTAAAAAAATATATGAATTGAAGATAATCATCGAAATTACGTTCAGAAAATTTCAAGTTAAAATCTAAACCCCATAATAATATTCAATAACACCAAAAAACCACCCTTAGCACTTTTACCTGAACTAATTACAAGAGCCTCCACGGAAAATAGTGAACAATTTTATAAATTACACAAAATCATCCAAGTCACATTCGGAAAACCTCAAGTTACTTTCAACCTCATAATAATATTCAATAGCATCAAAAAAACCCAAGCAGTTTAATCGTAACTAATTACGAGATCCTCCACGAAAAATAGCGAAAAAATACATATATTAAAAATGATCATCCAAACCACGTTAAGAAAATTGTGAGTTAAACTTCCAACCTCATAATAATATTCAGTAACACCAAAAAACACCCCTATCACTTTCACCTGAACTAATTACGAGAACTTCCAAGAGAAATAGAAAAAAATTTATAAATCGAAAATAATCATCCAAATCACGTTCACGAGACCGTCAG
>CAKNXH010060902.1:0-34530 GCA_932178445.1 Andricus quercusramuli
GAATTTTTAACCCGAAAATATGAATTTTCAACCAAACAGTTAAATTTTCGACTTAGCTGTTGGAATTTAAAGATGAAAAGACGAATTTTCTACAAAACAGTTGAATTTTCAATAAAAACTTAATTTTAAACCAAATAGTTGAATCATCAACCAAAACAGATTAATTTTCGAAAAACGAAAATAAGAATTTTCCACAAAAAAGTTCATATTCTGACAGACGAATTTTCTATAAAAAAAAAAAAAGAATTGTCAACTAAACAGTTTTTTCTCAATGAAAGAAATGAAGTCTTGACATATAATAAAATAGTTAAATTTTCTACTACACAGATAATTATTTAGTAACGAAAAAGATTGTATTTCTATCAGAAAAGATAAATTTCCGACAAAAAAATGGAACAGTTATACATTTCCAGTTTAAAAAATTAATTCTAAAATAAATTTGTCTAAATCTTATTTTCAACCAAAAAGGTCAATTTTCAAATTTTCAACCAATGAGATGAACCAAAAGGATGAATTATTCACCAAGAAGATTAAATATTCTCCCACAAAATTCGAGTTTTCAATAAAATACAGGAATTTCGAACCGAATATTTGAATTTCTAACATAAGAAGATAAATTGTGAACCAAACATGTACGAGTTAAGTTTTCAGTTAAAGCAATTAATTTTCATCTAGTAAACATAATTTTCAACAAAATAACTAAGTTGAATTTTCTACCAAAAAGATGAATTCTCAACGAAAAACGTGATATATTATACTTCAACCACAAAAAGGATTTTAATTTTGTACCCAAAACAGTTGAATTCAATCAAAAAAGATGAATTTCCAACAAAATAATTTAAATCTCAACCAACACAGATTAATTTTCAACCATAATAATAAAATTAACTTTAACTTTAGTTTATCGAAAATGCCCTAACTTTTGTCAGCTTATTCCTGACATTCCCTGACTTTCTGGAATTACCTGACCTACAGCAACTCTGTAATTTAAAAAAATTACACGTCCATTTCATTCTAGAATGTGTCTGTAAAAATGTATGCATTAATTATGATATATATTTTTTTAAACAATAAGTGCTTTAAATTCTCTTTAATGCTCAATGAATGCTCTGATCAAGCTTAAATGCTGAGCATATTCTCGAGAGCATTTGCTCAACATAAATTCTTGAGCATTTAAGAACTCTAGGTACGAATAAACGGATTCTAGTCGCTTTTTAAAAATTCCCTGACTTTTCCAGAATTTTCAGGTCTTGTAGCAACCATGATTTTCCGGTTTCGTGTTCCAGTGACCACCCTAAATTTCTCATACGCTTTTATGGAGTAGAAAAAAACATAATACTTACCCATATTTGGATATACGATGATATACTCTGTATTACATTGTGGGCATACTACACGTGTGCCGGCTCGACCTTTCTGTTTTTCGTCTACCCAACGTTGTATACAACCCTGATGAACCCATTTCGTAGTTCCTCGGCAGTGACAAGGTTTCACCCAGGATGCTGTTGCGTCGTCTTCGTCCGTTGCAAAACAGACCCAACAGTACCTTTTGCTTACAGAAAAAATAAGATTATTGATCAATTTTTTTAATCAGGGATTACAGCGGTTCAGTAGTTCAATTTTAAGTAAAAAAGGGATTAAAAGGTCATTTCATTTATTATTGAAAATTTTTTATATCTTAAGGGGAATCTCGTTAATATTGAACGAACGTGTCATTTTTGGGTTGAATTTTTTTTTAGCTAGCTTCAAAAAATTTGTTGAATACTTCAACGTCTTTTACTCACAACAATACATCAGAAGACAATCAAGAGGATCAAAGATTGAAAATTAGATAAACAACAGAATTGAAAAATGTTTATATTTGAATTTTTAGAGTGTATTTTTATCAGTAAATATAGATTTTGATTTCTTATTCTCATGAAATTTTTTCTTGAGCACTATTTTCAGTAAATAACTCTGAGCTGTTCAAAGTATTTGTCTAAGTAAGCTGGAAAGAAATAACTTAAAAAACACCAAAAAAAAACACTATTTGAAAAATCTACTTTTTCTGTTTTTGTCTGAAGTATTGAAGCTGAAGTGTTGCTGAATTATGGCGGACAAAGTTTATAAAAAAAGTTATCGAGGTTTAAGAAAATGGTTGTAGAAGTTGACAATCTCAAGGTGGCACTAACCGAAAATTCGAGTAGACTCGGCTTTGGATTGCGATAAAAAATTCAATTTTCAGTTAAAATAAGGACATGCTCTTGAAATATTAAGTATCTGAATACAAGTAAACAAAGTTTTATGTAAAGTAGTTAGCCAATTCTGAGAAAATCAACGAAAAATTTTAAAATTAAAATTTCATAGATTTTCAAAATTGGCTTTGGATAGTAATAAGAAATATATTTTTTTATTTTTTGCAACAGTAAAACCATTCTTTCGAGACATCGGGATGCTAAATACAAATAAAAAAGGTTTGATTGAAAAGACTTCAAGAAATACCAATTAGAAATACTATTATATAATAAATATATAATAAATATTATATAAGAAATACTATTTTAAAGTTCTACCTAAATTTTAACTAAAATTTTATTACAGCATTTAACTAGTTTGAAAAATCCTATTTATTTATGGAGCTTCACAGTGTTTCCCCTATTCCCCCTTTCTCTCGTTTCCTCCTAAATTTCAATCTGAATTAATAGAACCCAATAAGATTTAAATATTATTGTATAAAGATTTAATTTAATTTTAAAATTAACAATAGATATATAGCTAATGAAGAAAATAATAATCAATTAATTATTTTTCTAAAAATAATACTTATAATAAATAATATTAAATAATAATAAATATATAATAAAAATATAACTATTTTTGGTTGAAAGTTGATCCTTCTTGGTTGAAAAGTCTACTATTATATTTTTGGTCAAAAATTCATCTTTTTTGATTAGCAATTTTCTTATTTGGTTGACAATTTAATTTTTTTTGTTGAGAATTAACATTTTTATTGAAAATGAACTTTTTTGTTGAAAAATAACTTTTTTGTTGAAAACGAAGTTTTTCGTTGAAAATTGAATTCTTTTGTACAAAATTCATTTTGATGGCTTGGAATTGCAACAGTTTGGTTAAATTCTTTTATCTTTCTTGACAGAAAAATCTTTTTTTGTTGAAAATTCATCTTTTTGGTTTGAATATGATCTCCTTTGGCATAAATTTAATCTTTTTCGAATTTTATTATTTGGTTGTTTAAAATTTGGTTGTTTGGTTCGTTTAAAATTAACTTTTTTTTTTGTTTTATGTAAAAATTAAGTTGTTTTGTAGAAAATTCGTATTTGAATTGAAAATTGAACAATTTGGTAGAAAATTCAAATATTTAGTTGAAAAAAAACTTTTTTCTTTCCTCTTTTTTATTTTTATCCAAAGAAACAAATTTTTTTATTTTTTTTTTTTAGGAATTGGGAATTTTAGACATGTTTGTCCAAATTTGATCGTTGAATTCTTGTTTTTTTTTTAGGAATTCTATATATTGAACAAACTTTTTGTTAAAAATTCTCCTTTTTTTAAGAATTCATATGTTTTAGTAAAAATGTACTCTTTTTTCATAAAAATCCAACTGTTTTTAAGTTCGAATAAAAATCTTTTTTGGTTGAAGTATCTACTATTACATTATTTGTTGAAAATGCACCTTTTTAAAATGAAAATTGAACTAATTGGTTGAGGGTCTCTTTGATTGAAAATTGAACTATTTTGTCGAGAATTCGTTGTTTTTTGTTGTTCAAAATGAACTTTCTAGTTAAAAATTGAACTTTTTTGTTATAAATTAATTTTTTGGTTGAAGATTCATTATTTTAGTTGAAAATTTATTCCTTTAGTTCAAAATAATTATTTTTGGCTAAAAATTTATCACTTTGGTTGAAAATACAACTATTTTGTTGAAAATTAATTTTCTATGGTTGAGGATTTAACTATTTTGTTGAAATTTTTTTTTTAATTTAACTGCGAGTACAAACGTTTTTTATTTTAAATTAAAATCTTTTTTGGTTGAAGTATCTACTATTAAATTATTCGTTTTTAATGAATTTTTAATGAAAATTCAGCTACTTCAACTACTTTGTTATGAATTAATTTTTTGGTTGAAAACACATCTTTTTTTGTAAAAACTAATCTTCTTGGTTGAAAATTTATCTCTTCGGTTGAAAATTCAACTATTTGGTTAAAACTTGGAACTACGAAATTTTTTTTTGGTTGAAGATTCATTATTTTAGTTGAACATTTATTTAATTTGTTGAAAATGGAACTTTTTGGTAGAAAATATTTCTTCTTGGTTGAAAAGTGATCACTTTGGTTGAAAATACAACTATTTTGTTTAAAATTATTTTCTTTGGTTGAGGATTTAACCATTTTATTGAAAATTCGTTTTTTTTGTTTAAATTAACTGCAAGTTCAATAGTTTTTGATATCAAATATCTTTTTTGGTTGAAGTATCTACTATTATTGCATTATTCGTTTTAATGCATTTTTAATGAAAATTCAACTACACACTTGAATGAAGGTTGAATCACTTTGTTAAAACATCATTTTTTTCGTTAATTATTGATAACTTTAGTTCAAAATTAATCGGGTTGGTTAAAAATTCGTTTCTTTTTGGTTAAAATTAATTTTTCAAAGTGGAAATTTAACTATTTCAGTTGAAGATTCATCATTTTAGTAGCACATTTTTCTCTTTGATTGAAAATTGAACTATTTTGTCGATAATTCGTCTTTATGGCTTGAAAATGTAACAATTTGGCAGAAAAGTCGAAAATTTCGTTAAAAGTTGAACTACTTTGTTATAAATTAATTTTTTGGTTGAAGATTCATTATTTTACTTGAAATTTTATTTCTTTGGTTGAAAATACGTCCTTTTTGGTAGAAAATTAATCTTGTTGGTTGAAAATTCATCTCTTCGGTTGAAAATTCAAATATTTTGTTGAAAAAGGCAACATTTTTACTTGAAATATTAGAAACTTGTATTCAATATCAGTATATAGGTTAATTTTATTTAAAGGAATTTAATTCCCTATTTTCTTGAAAAGTCTCCTTACTTTTCCGGGTTTTAGAGCATTTTGGCTTGTTGTTAAGCCTCTATAAAGATGTACTTGATTTGCAATTACAAAATTGATTTATATTTCGCGCTTCAGTTTCTCGATTGAATCGTCAGCTATTTCTTCGCTACCGACGATGTCCTTGAATTCTACAAAATTAACAAATAAATCCTTTAGGAAATATTTGAAATTCGTATCATCAAAAAGAACCTTTCTCAACGCATCTTGTTTTCTAATGTCTTGAATTTCAGTTCATGAATTTAAAAAAAAATGCATTGAAATCTCGTAAAAAAAGGGGGGAAAGTCTCGATTTTAGGTGTTTTTTCAAATCTAAGGAGCAACAAAGGAGATTAGATAAATAGAGGAAACGGACTGTGATCCCTGCTGAAATGGTAAATGCTATTTGCTTTGCGGAAATCCTAATCTATAAAATGAAAATGGACGTTATCTTACTCTTCATCTGAGCTTAAGGCAGGAATACCAGCTGTAGTTTGATTTGGCGAAGAGGCTCCGTCAGTAACATCAACCGACAATTCATGATCTGCAGCATCAGATCCTGTATAGTGGGTTGTGTCCTCTTCCGACGATATGTCTGCTCCCTGAGTGTCAGAATTTTCTAGCATTTTACAAAAGAAAAGTAATTAATAGTGAAATGAGAATACCATTAATCGGCTAGATTTATTTTACTTCAAGCAACAAAGCTTCATTTTTATGAAGTGCTTCTCATACCATTATTAGAATCGCTGAGAGTATGATCTGGTCTTAAACGGCTCAGTCTTCTTAAATGCTCTTCTACTGCTGTCCAATTATGCTCTCGTTCCATGTCTCTTACGAGCCTTTTATGCCTATCTAAACCGTAAATAGGCTGACCATGAGGAGGACTACTTCCTGACATTATTCTTGACCGACTCAGTCTGCTTTACGATTTTATCATTTTCACCTGCAACAATGCAATTAAAATTAAATCATTTAATTTATCTTCACTGCTCAGGCTTGAGAGAATTTATTCTTAATTTAATTTAAAAAAAATAGGATTCAAAGTTTATTAAACGATTTTTTAAATCAAATAATCAGGACATCAGGATTGTAAAATTTCAAAGACTTAAAAACTAAACAACTTCAAATTAGAGACCTACAAAATTAGAAAAATTCTAAATAAAGCATTTAAAATTTTATACTTTAAAAATGGAAAATGTCGCTGAATTTCCAGTGAGCTTCACTAACATTTCAGTAACTTTCTCCACTTATAATATTAAATTATAATCTTTTTTTCTATTATCTTATTATTATCTTTGCAACAGACATAGAAGAAGTTGAAGGGGAAAATGAATAAAAACGATATAGAATTTGTTAACAAGTGTAAAAATTTACCAATGACATTTTATTTTGAAAAAGTGACGAAAATCACCTTTATTTTTGGAATTTTAGTAATTGCGCATAATTGAAAAACTATCTCGGTCAAAATCACATAATTTCATAAGATATCACGTTATATAATTAATCTGATTGAATTTAAATTTGATGACGCTTGATGTATGCATGGAATCATTTACGAATTTGGTAACGTAACGAATAGTAACGTTTTTTTCGTTACTCAGGGTAGCTGCGAAACTTCATTTTCAAAATTCCCTGATTTTTTCCTGAATAATTCCTTATTTTCCCTGTTCATTAATATTTAAAGACCAAAATTCGAATCTTGTAACATTTTCAATGTACAATCTTTTATAAGTGGGGTAAAAAAATTTTTAATTGAAATTTATAAATTTTTAATTTATTATTCTTAGGGCTGCTATAGCCTAATTTACCTTAAGAAAGTGAAAAAAGTAACTAATTTCTAACCCAAAAAGTGATTAAAAGTGACTAATGTGCATTAATAATTTAAATTTAAGAGAATTCAAAAGAATTCGATTAAATTTATACGAATTCTAAGTGAATATGAACGAAATCAGGATAAATTCATAAGACTTCAAAATAATTCAAGTTAAATTCAAATTAACTAGAAAAAACCCATTTATTTCAGTAATTTTTTCATGAATTTAGAGGAATTGAAGGAAAATGAGAAAAAGTCGATGATATTTATAAACATCCAGGGTGAATTAAAGAAAAAAAGATTAAAGTGCATTGAAAATAATTCAAAAATACGAAAAAATCCCATTAACTTCAGTGAAATTGGCGTGAATTTAAAGGAATTGGAGGAAAATGAGAAGAATTCGCTGATATTCATAAAAAAGGTGAATTTGAAAAATAAATTTAAATGAAAACAATTCAAAAATACGAAAAAATTAATTGAATTCAGTAAGTTTGAAATGAGTTTAGAAATTAATTAAATTATTAATTATTAATTAAATTAAAATATTATAAAATCCAGTAAAATTCTATGGAATTTGATATTTCCTGAAATCCTAGTAAATTGATAAAAATACCGTACGAGCTTTTAAAATCCGTTAAAACCATTGCAATCCTAAAAATCTTACAAAAATCCTTTACAATCTTTTAAAACCTGTAAAATCCTGTAAAATCGTTCCATATCTTGAAAATGCCTTGGAATCTTTTAAAATACACTAGAATACTTTTAATCCTTTAAAATCTCATTAAATTACTGAAATCAACTGAAAATTCCTTAGAATATTTTAAAATACCCTGAGATACTGATAAATGGATGTAATATATATTTTTAGACTTTAGAACGTAATTAAATAGGTACGCATCAATACATTTACAATTTCAATAAAACGGTTAAATTGTTGAGCTTCTCCAATTTCATAAGCACAACGTGAACAATAATGTCGAGTCACGGAATGGTATTACTTTAGACGAAAACATTGATGTAGCCTAGAAGGAAAATGCAACCGTTGTTAAATTAAGGAAACATTCTTAATATTATTATTTGCAAGTTATAAAACCAATTTTTCATTTTCACTGACCGCTATAAATGTTTATTTCTGGTTAAATTTTCAAATAAATACATACTTGAATTTTTAATCAAAGAAATGAACTTTCAACTTAAATGAGGAATATTTAACCAAAAGAATAAATTTTCTACCAAAAAAAAAGACGAATTTCCAACAAAATAGATGCATTTTCATAAAAAAAGCTAAATTTTCAATAAAAACTGGAAGAATTACACTGACAGTTAAAAAAAATTAATTTTTAACCATATAAAAACGAATTTTCAACAAAACAGTCGAATTTTCTACAAAAGAAATGAATTGTCAACCAAAAAGATAAATTTTTCACCAAGAAGATGCATTTTTCACCAAGAAGATTAATATTCTGCCACAAAAGACGAATTTTCAACCAAATAGTCGAATTTTCATCTTGAAAAAATAAATTTTGAACCAAACACGGAGTAGTTAAATTTTCAGTTACAAAAATTTATTTTCGACGAAAAAAAAGATTTTTTAATTAGTTTAATTTTCAACCCAAGAGATATTTTAAAACCAAGAGAAATAAGGTGATTTATCACAAAAATAGGAAATTAAATTCTTTTAAATAAAATTAATCTAGGTACTAATATTAAATCCAAATTTGAATATTTTAAGTAAAAAAAGACGATCTTTTAACAAAATACATGAATTTTCAACTAAAAAAAGCAAATTTTCAACCAAATAGTTAAATTTTGACTTAAAAAATATCAATTTTTGAACAAAATTGTAATAGTTACATTTTCAGTTGAAAAAATAAATTTTTAGTCAAACTCATTAAAAATAAATTTAAAAAAAATAATTAATTTTCAACCAAAAAGACGGTTATTCAACAAAACACATGAATTTTTAACTAAAATAGGCCAATTTTCAACCTGATAGCTAAATTTTGACCTAAAAAAGATGAATTATCGAAAAAAATAGAATAGTTACATTTTCAGTTTAAAAAAATTAATTTTTAATAAAACTTATTTAACTTAAACTGGAATACTTGAATTTTCAAAAACAACAAAATAAATTTTTTCAACAGGAAGATTAATTTTCAAGCATAATTAATTTTGCTCCAAAAAGACGGTTATTAAACAAAATACATGAATTTTCAAGTAAAAAAGGCAAATTTTCAACCTAATAGTTGAATTTTGAATTAAAAAAGAGCAGTTTTCGAACAAAAATGGAATAGTTACATTTTCAAGTAAAAAAAAAATAATAATTTCTAATCAAACTGATTAATCTTTAGCTGGAAAGTTGAATTTCCAACTAAAATTATGAATATTTAACTGGAATACTTGAAGGGTAGAAATGCAAAAGGAGTCAAGCGCCAAATTTTCGAAATCGGGTTTATTAGCTCAAAAAATCAGATAAATTCTATTACACATGCCTGCCAAAGGATTTTTTTGGGTCATCATTTTTCAAAATTTGTGTTCTTGTGTTCACAGTCCGAGAAGCTTTTCTAACCACAAAGTAAAATATCAAATTTCATTTTTCTCGACACTGGCTAATTATTTTTAATTACTATTGGGTCCCTTCCGTTCAGCACTGGATAAACTAAAACCCAATTCCTCATTTTTTGGAAATATGCAAAATTATTACTGCTATCGTCATTATTTTGAATTTAAAATGTCAGTTTTACACCATTTCGAAGTCATAATTGGATTTTCAAATTTCGCGAAACTGTATGATTTTTTTTTAAACAAACTTTTTGGAAATCAATTCGTCCATTCAATAGCTGGAATTAAAATTTTTAGTTTTTTCTTAAACTGCAAATTGACTCCACAATTAATGTTGCAAGATGTCCATACGGACCCAAAATCTAACCTCGAAACGTGACCTGTTTCATTCAATTTCTCGAAACCGGATAGCTTTTTGTGAGCAAACTTTTTGTAGTTCGATAGAGCATGAAAGTATCTCGAAAGAACTTTCTTATTTTTTTCTTAAATGGTCCCGCTGAATTTACAACATATTTTTAGTCTCTCCTGAAAAAAGTGAAAAATGGCGCTTGCCTCCTTTTGCATTTCTACCCTTCACTTGACTCTTCAAAAAAAAAAAAAAAAAAAATTTCAAACAGGAAGATTGATTTTGAAACATGATTAATTTTCAACCAAAGAAGATGGTTATTCAACAAAATACATGAATTTTCAATTGAAAAAGGAAAAATTTCAACCTAATAGTTAAATTTTGACCTAAAAAAAACAGTTTTCGAACAAGAATGGAAGTTACATTTTCAGATAAAACAAATAATTTCTAATCAAACTGATTAATCTGTAGCTGGACAGTTGAATTTTCAACTAAAATTATGAATATTCAACTGGAATACTTGAATTTTCAACAACAAAATGAATTTTTTTAAACGGCAAGATTAATTTTCCAACAAAAAATACGTTTTTTTAAACCAAATACATGAATTTTCAATTGAGAAAGGCAACATTTCAACCTAATAGTTAAATTTTGACCTAAAAAAGATTAATTTCCGAAAAAAATGGAACAGTTAAATTTTCAGTTGAAAAAATTAATTTTTAATCAAACTCATTTATCTTTAACTGGAATACTTGAATTTTCAACAACAAAAAAATACATTTTTTTAACAGGAAGATTAATTTTCAAGCATAATTAATTTTGCTCCAAAAAAGACGGTTATTCAACAAAATACATGAATTTTCAAGTAAAAAAGGCAAATTTTCAACCTAATAGTTGATTTTTGACCTGAAAAAGATGAATTTTCGAACAAAACTAGAATAGTTACATTTTCAAATAAAAAAATTAATTTCTAATCAAACTGATTGAAATCTTTAACTAGGAAGTTGAATTTTCAACTAAATTGATGAATATTTAACTGGAATACTTGACTTTTCAACAAAAACAATAATTTTTTAAACAGGAAGATTAATTTTCAAACAACATGATTAATTTTCAACGAAAAAAGACGGTTATTCAACAAAATACATGAATTTTCAATTAAAAAAGGCAAAATTTCAACCTAATAGTTAAATTGTGACCTAAAAAAAAAAACAGTTGTCGAACAAAAATGGAAGTTACATTTTCAGACAAAAAAAATAATTTTTAATGAAACTGATTAATCTTTAGCTGGAAAGTTGAATTTCCAACTAAAATTATGAATATTTAACTGGAATACTTGAATTTTCAACAACAAAAAAGTGATTTTTTTTAAACAGCAAGATTAATTTCCCAACAAAAAATACGTTTTTTCAACCAAATACATGAATTTTTAACGAAAGGGTTGAATTTATAACTAAAAAAGACAAATTTTCAACGAAATAGTTACATAAATTCAGAAATATAAAGCTACTTTTACAAATCAACAATCATTGTTACTTAATTTTATATTACAAATTAAAAAAATGTTGAGAACGCTCTCAAAAAAATTTCCAAACTTAAAAAAAAATTCCCTTATATTTCCAGGTATATAAAAATTCCCTGGAAACTCCAGGTGTTCCAGTTAGGGAATACACCCTTTCCATTACAGTAAATGTTCTAATTATATCATTTACTAAAATAATTCGTTTATCAGCTTTTATACAAAAAATATAACAAAAATCATCTGACCTAAAAGCAATGAATCCGTCAAATTGATTTATGTTGATAACAGACATATGGAAATTTTTTCTGAACTAATTAATGTTCATTACAGTACTTTTTTATAAAAACCATTCAACACAAATACCAAATTATTTAGGAAATTTAAAAAAACGTGATTTGAATCGTGAATTGAGTTTGTATATATTATGTTTTGCCATTGGACCACGTCAAGAACGTAACGGATAATCGTGCTAATGATACATATGTGAGGTTATACAGAAAGTAGAGTGGGCACTGATCTGAATAATTTGATGCCTTGAAATCACATTAGCAATATTTTAAAGCTGAATTTACAACATGCACTGAAATCTGAATGTGTAACAAAGTTCTTTGAAAATGTAATGCGGAAGGGTCAAAACTCACCTGGGCACTTTTGTATATATAGGTAATATCGTAAATGTGAAATTAGTTCCAAAGTTTCTTGCTTTCCAGGGTCCAGGGAACGGGACAACTTGATAGAAATAACAATTACGTTCCCTGATACGAGTAATTTCAGATATTTACAGTAAAATGATATGTAATGTAACGTCCAAGGTCCTCAGGTCCATACTTTGTGTTTGTGTACAAAGGCAGGAAGGGACTGTGTATGTAAAGTATTAAAAAAAAAGTAGTTTCTTGATTTTTGGTAGGGTGAGCTTATCTCGGCCAATCAGAACTCTCATTCCTCTGTAGCGCTCAAGTCATTGGATGAGGGCTTGGCAACGTTCGATTATTTTGATGATTACTAATTATATGAATTGTTAAGCAATAATCAGATAGATTGATTAAATTCCTTCAGAAAAGGGAAGATTAATCAAGTTTTAAATATTATTTTTCAATTAAACTGCATAATTAGTGCTGCGTTTTTCCGTAAATGTGTGTTTATCTTTGAAGAGTTTGAAAATTTCAAAACTTCCGCCAAAAACTCCGATGTTTGATGAAACGTTGGAAACGTTTCAAACTTTCAAATATTAGGGTGGGAAAATTAAAAATATTTTAACAATGCTACCAAGTATTTAATTTGAACATTTAATTCTGAAATACACTCCCTCCGTAGTGTCAAAGATATAAAATTAGTGTTAAATTTAGATATAAAAATATACGCAATTTGGTCGTTGTTTTTGTTTACAAGAATTATTAATGCTAAGGAAATTTTAATTGTCGCAAGCATTCGTTTACAAACAGTATCGATAATTGCGTATGTTTTTATTTTACATATATTTGTTTTTCTAGATTTAAGGAATGCGTTCGTTGACTACATTTATGCAAGATACGAATGCGCTATCTGTTACTATAATGAAATCATGTTCGCGTATATTTAAAAAAAGGCTCTTAATCTTATGAGAGCAGTAAGAAATATATAACATGTTAGTTTTATTTAAAAAAAAATTTTTGTCACTATTAGTCATTAAATATTAAAAGTCACACTTTTCTTGCGTAATATTATCGGTACGTGGCGTTCACGTTTGGGGTGTTTCTGTGTCATATTGTCAGAGTTGACTACACCCGGAATTTGTTTATTATAAGGAGCCTCATTACCTGTAGTAACAGAGGTGTGAGGAATCGGTTGAATGTCGTTTTGCGACGCAGCATCATTATTTACAGGAGTCGTAGATTTATCAATTACATGAGATATAGGCTGCGTATTATTTAAGTTTACGACATTGTCTAACGTGGTTAACAAATGAGCTGGTTTGACATTTTCTAGCGAAACTCGACGGTTTGAGCCGTTAACATCTATTTCAATAACACGATCGCTGATACGATTTATTATCCGATGTGGTCCAGAGTATGGAGGTTCGAGTGATTTTCTCGCAGCTCCCACGCGCAGAAAGACGTGCGAACAATTCGCTAATTCTTTAAATACAAAACACTTAGACCTTTGTCGATGCTCCACGGGAACCGGTTTGACCCTCCTTATATGAGTTCTAAATTCGTCTAAAAACGTTTGTGGATCTACAGTGTGACTATCTGGCAGCACAAATTCGCCCGGAACGCGTAATGTGGTACCATATATGTATTCGGCCGGAGATGATCCGGAATCTAATACGCTGGTTCTCAGCCCTAACATGACGGTTGGAAGAACCTGAAGCCAGTCACGAGTTGCGTGACACATTATTGCGGCTTTCAGGGAGCGATGAAATCGCTCTATCATCCCGTTAGATGCAGGGTGGTACGGAGTTGTTCTGATGCGATGTGACCCTAAAAGTTTCGAAAGAGACTGAAAAAGTTGGGCCTCGAACTGTCGACCCTGATCGGTCGAGATAGTTTCTGGAGTTCCAAATCGGGATACCCAACCCTCGTAAAGGGCGCGGCATACAGTGCCAGCCTCAATGTTTCGCAGTGGTATTGCCTCAACCCAACGCGAAAAACGGTCAATAACGGTCAGTAGGTATTTGTATCCCTCGTTTTCCGGGAGAGGACCCACTATGTCCGTATGAATATGTCTAAAACGCGTCTCGGGAGCGACAATTTGCGCTGGCCTGAGCATGGTGTGACGTGTGACTTTGGATCGTTGGCAATCCACACATGATCTCGCCCACTTGGTTATGTCCTTGTTCATACCGGGCCAGACATACTTTTGAGAGATTACGCGATTTGTAACTTTCGCACTTGGGTGCGATGGCTGATGGAAAACATCAAAGATGCGCTGTCGCATAACCGTTGGAATTATCGGTCGAAACGTGTCCCCAGACAAATCGCAATACACGGATGTCCCTTCAGATCCCCACATAATTTTGCGTATGTTAAGGGAAGATTTGGAAGAGGTACAGAACTGTTTAAGCTCTGGCTCCGCCTCTTGCATCTCAGCTAATTCAGAAAGTCGAATCTCAGTCGGTAAAATTATTGTTTCGATGCGTGGTGTAGGAGAGGAAGAATTGCCATGACACTCGACCGATCCCGTGCACTGGATCGGCAGAGAGCCAACGACGAGATCCACCCTAGATAGCGCATCGGCTACGACGTTTTCAACACCAGGAACATGTTCGATGGTGGTTGTAAACTGAGAGATGTACGACAATTGTCGTTGCTGCCTAGGAGAGGCTTTCTCCGAACGCTTTTGAAAGGCAAACACAAGAGGTTTATGATCCGTTACAATTTTGAATTGTCGACCCTCCAAGAAATGTCGAAAATACTTGATCGACTCATACACAGCGGTTAATTCCCTGTCATAGGCGCTGTAATTGAGCTGGGCTGGACTAAGCTTTCTAGAAAAGAATGCAAGAGGAGTCCAATGTCCGTCAGTATTTTGTTCTAGGGATGCTCCGATTCCTGTATCGGAAGCGTCCGTTGACAAACGAGTTTCCTTTTCTGCGGAAGGATGAGAAAGCAACACAGCATTTGCTAGGTCTAATTTGACCTTGATGAATGCGGCTTCGGCTTCGGAAGTCCATACGATTTTACGCTTATCATTTTTACGAGCGTCGTGCAGGTACTTATTAAGAGGTGCCTGGACAGACGCTGCGTTATGCAAGCTGCGACGATAAAAATTTGTCATTCCAAGAAATCTACGCAACTCGGTAATAGTAGAGGGCTTAGGAAAGTCCAAAATTGCCTTAACTTTGTCAGGAGTGGGTTTAAATCCCTGGGAATTAATTAAGTGCCCCAAGAATTCGATCTCGGTTTTTCCAAATTGGCATTTATCTGCATTAATGTGCAGAGAGAATTTCTTTAGCCTTTGGAAAACTGTTCGTAAGTGACGTGTATGCTCGTCGCCATCTTTAGAGGCTATGAGGATGTCGTCTATATAGGCGAACACGAAATCCAGATCACCCAGTGCCTGATGCACATATCTTTGGAATGTTTGTCCCGCATTACGCAACCCGTAAGTCATTACCACGTACTCGAAAAGACCGAAGGGTGTGATGACTGCGGTTTTTGGTATATCTTCCGGTGCGATGGGAATTTGGTGGTAAGCTGTTCGCAGATCGAGTTTCGAGAAAATATTTTTAGCGTGCAAATTTGCAGAAAAATCATGCAAATGTGGAATCGGGTAGCGGTCTGGAACGGTTACGGAATTTAAGCGGCGATAGTCGCCACAAATTCTCCACTGGCCCGTGCTTTTAGGCGTCATGTGGATCGGTGCAGCCCACGGACTACTGGAAGGTCTGCACAGGCCATTTTCGACTTCATACTTGAATTGAGATCTAGCCGCAGCGAGTTTTTCCGGATTTAAACGGCGAGCGCGTTCGGCTAACGGTGGCCCAGCTGTGAGAATGTGATGATACACATTTCCAGGTAGCTGAGCATGGGTTTGTTCCAACCCAGTGATCTCAGGAAATTCAAGCAAAATTTGCGAGAAAGTGGATGTGCTATTCACTGTGCTGATACTGGAGTGAAAAACATTTTTGAGCACACCATACGATGCAAGGCCGGTTGTGGAGTCGATTAGCCTGCGGTGTCGCAGGTCCACCATTAACCCGTAATGTGCCAGCAGATCTGCTCCAATAATGGGGCAGGGAATTGCTGCTACACAGAAGTTCCAAACGGTACTTCGACGAAGCCCGAGATCTAGCGATACTCGCTTCTCCCCAAACGTTGATATGCGCGAATTGTTTGCAGCGAATAATATCAATTCTGCCGGTTTGGCTATTGTTTTAGCCTTAAGTGGGAGAATCGAAATATCCGAACCGGTATCCACAAGAAATGTTGTTCCGGAATGTCGGTCGCGAACATGGAGACGTTTGGATTTCGAGCCTATACCCACTGTCTCTAGGTGGTTAGGCTGAGTTAGTTTCCCGAGAGTGACTCGTTTTTATTAACCCAAGTGCAGGGTTTGACGCATTTGTTTGCTTTGCTTTTAAATTTTTCGTGATACCAGCACAATTTACCTGATGCCCGATTTTGTGATTTATTGCGCGCACGATTGTTAGGCGTTTGTGAACGAGCGCGGTTACGTGGATTACCCGAAATGTTATTTAGTTTGCTTCTTAATGAAGCCACTTCTGCAGTTAATGCATCGAGTGCGCTTACTTGAGTGGTACCTATGGCAGAAAGCGAAGCGTTGTCAGGGTTAGCAAAAAGTTTAGCGTCAGACATTTTGTCTGCAATGTCTGCGATTTGCTCCAAATTTGTGAAATTTGATGACATGAGTATGAGGCGAATGTTGCCCGGCAACTGATCAAGAAAAATTGACTTGATGATGTCATCATTGCATTGGCTGTCATTCAGCGCGCGCAGACGAGCTAAAATTACGGATGGTTTACCGCTACTTAGCACTTGGCCATTTAAAAGCTGTCGGAGGCGGGTTTCCGCGGATGTAGCGTAGACTTGAATAATCCGATTTTTGACACGTGTATATATGTCGTTTGGTTGCGGCTCTATTAACGGAATGTCGCGAATTGCCATGACAACCTCCGGTTCTAGTTGTGCAATTATATGATCGGCCTTGGTTTTTTCGGCTGTTATCCCTACGTTCGTAAATGAACTTTCGATTTGTAGAAACCACAAGTTAGGATCGGCTTCTATGAATTTAGGTATTTTTGGAGTACGATATGCATCCACGCGCGGTACCGCTTGGAGTGCTGCCAGGTCGCGCTGTAGGTCGGCGATCTGTTGCTCCATTATTGTAATTAATAATTTGAAAGAAACTAAAAGATATCCGTTAGAGCGCCGGCAAAAATCGGAATCGTGCGTATTACGCGATTGAAATGTCGCATGTAGCGAAAGATAAACAAAATGATGCGTTGGGATAAAAAATTTTGTGGCACTAAATGAGGAAGAAAGAAAATCCCTCGAACGCTTTTAAATCTTAAAGTGAAGTAAAATAGCGTATAGAGTACCTACCCCGAACGTGAACGGCTTGCCGGATATTTAACGTCACTATCATTTTTACCGATTATTCGACAATATTCAACATTGTTTGTATTACTGTTATAGAAGCGCTTATATTGAAGCAGTCACAATTTTCCATAAATATGTTGTTAACGAAATCTCGATTACCGTATTACAATATGGCGGGGTTTGACCTATGACGCGGATGGGTCAGGCTGAAACCCTTGCGCGTGCTAGTTTCGTAATTTGTGGACGGTTTTTTTTTAGACAGATTTTCACTACCTTTTATATAAAAATTATATGCAAGATCGGAAGCGCGATAATTTGATTGCAAAATGTTCACTGCCCTTTTATGTAAAAAAATTTTATGCAAAATCGAAAGCGCGATAATTTAATTGCAAAATTTTCACTGGCTTTAATATAAAGAAATGTTATGCACAATCAAAAGCGCGGTAATGTAATTGCAAAATTTTCACGAACAGGTAAAAAAACGGTTTCAATAACATATCAAATTATATTGGCGCGTGCCTAAAAAGGATTAAGTAAATTTAACTGCATCTCAAAATGCATAAGAGACTTACAACGAAAATTTCTCGAAGATGATGCTGCTGCTTTGAAGATTCCTCCTGCGACGACTAATACGTATTGCAGCCTCACGTCACAACATTTGCTGGGGAATTGTGACGGAGTGACTCTGCTCCTGAAGATGCTCTGTGCGAAGTGCAGCCTCATGCCACAACATTTGCAGGAGAATTGTGGCAGAGTGACTCTGCTTCGGAAGATAATTCGCTCGAAGTGCAGCCTCGTGTCACAACGTTTGCTGGAGAATTGTGACAGAGTGAAAATGGCGTCGGCGTCATGATGCCCAGAGTTGTCGTCCAGCGTCCATTTTTGTTGCGGTCTGCTTCGCCATCCCAGCTTCTTTTCCCTCAATTTAAATTTTTAAATTCCATTTTTTTTCAGCTTAGCGGTGTTCAATTCTGCGTCTTGGGGTCACCAGAAATTCGTATAAATTTTGAATCATGTATCAAAAAACACGACGCCATTTTGTTGAGAATTCATCTTTTTTGAAATAGTCTAATCGAAAATTCATTTCTTTGGTTGAAAATGTACCTATTTCGTTTAAAAATTCGTTTTTTTTTTTTTTGGAAAAATACGTTTTTTTTCCACTGAAAATTTAACATACCATATAACATATAACATAATTTTTTTGTTTGAAAATTCATCTGTTTTGTTAAAAATTCGTCTTTTTGGATTAAAAATGCAAATTTTCGTTTAAAATTCATATTTCGTTGCTGATAAGTTAACTGAAATAATTTTTGGATGAAAAATATTTTTTTCTGAAAATTTGTCTTTTCATTTTTAAAGTTCATCTTTTTTAGTAGAAATAATGCATCTTTTTTGGACAAAAATGCAACTATTTTGTTGAGAATTCAACTATTTATTAGGAAATTTACTTTTTGTTCAAAATTTGTATTTTTCTGTAGAAAAGTCTATTGAAATCCTTTATTTGGATGAAAATTCAACTCTTTTTTTGAAAATTTGTCTTTTCGATTTAAAAATTCACCTGTTTTAGTAGAATTTTCATTTTTCTTGGACAATGCAACTGTTTTGTTTTGCGAAAATTGGATGAAATTTGGATGAAAATTTAACTATTTTCTTGACGTTTTTTTTAATTCATCTGTTTTAAAATAAACATTTCCTTTTTTTTGAATGAAAATAATGCAACTGTTCGGTTGAAAATTCAACTCTTTTTTTGAAAATTTGTCTCTTCGATTTAAAAATTCACCTGTTTTAGTAGAATTTTCATTTTTCTTGGACAATGCAACTGTTTTGTTGCGAAAATTTGATGAAATTTATATGAAAATTCAACTATTTTCTTGACGTTTTTTTAATTCATCTGTTTTAAAATAAACATTTCCTTTTTTTAATGAAAATTAATGCAACTGTTCGATTGAAAATTCAACTCTTTTTTGAAAATTTGTTTTTTTTATTTCTTTTTAAATTCACTTGCTTTAGCAGAAATTACATCTTTTTGGATAAAAATGCAACTGTTTGGTTTAAAATTCAACTATTTTGTTGAAAAGTCATACTTTTTGATTGAAAATTCTGCTGTTTTGTTGAAAATTTAACTATTTTGTAGAAAATTTACTTTTTGGTAAAATTTAATATTTTGGTGTTGGAAAATGAACTTAAATCTTTTCTGGATGAAAATTCAACTGTTTAAAATTTTCTTTTTTGAATTAAAAATTTATTTGTTTTAAGAGAAATTTCATCTTTCTTAGATAAAAATGAAACTGTTTGGTTGAAAATAAAACTGTTTTGTTAAAAAATCATACTTATGGTTAAAAATTCTGCTATTTTGTTAAAAATTTTAATATTTTGTAGAAAATTTACTTCTTAGTTAGAATTATTATTTTGGTGTTGGAATATGAACTGAAATATTTTCTGGATGAAAATTTTCAACTATTTAGAACATTTTTTTTTTAATCAAAAATTTATTTGTTATAAGAGAAATTTTATCTTTCTTGGATAAAAATGCAACTGTTTGGTTGAAAATAAAATTATTTTGTTGAAAAATGACACTTTTGTTGAAAATTCTATTGTTTTGTTGAAAATTTAACTATTTCGTAGAAAATTTACTTTTTGTTTAAAATTCATTCTTGGATAAAAATTTAACTATTTGGTAGAGAATTCAACTATTTCGTTGAAAATTCATCCCTTTTGGCTGAGAAAATTCGTCTTTTTGGATGAAAAATTCAATTTTGTTCCTAGAAACTTATTTTTTGTCAAAAAATTCATATTTTGATCTTGAAAAGTCAACTGGAATCTTTCCTGGATGAAAATTCAATTGTTTTTTAAAAATTAGTTTTCTTTTTAAATAAAAATTCATCTGTTTTAAGAGAAAGTTCATCTTTCTTGGATAAAAATGCAATTATTGGGTAGAGAATTTAACGATTTTGTTAAAAAGTCATCGTTTTTGGGTAAAAATTCGTCTTTTTGGATTGAAAACTCAATTTTTTTCGTGAAACTTATTTCCTGGATCAACAGAAAATTCAATTTTTTCTTATTAATTCATCTTTTTGAGCTATAAATTATAAATATATGAATTTGGTTGAAAAATATTTTTCTTTGCTTGAGTATTCAACGATTTTATTTGAAAGATTTGGTTAAATCACTTTGTTAAGAAATCATTTTTTTTGAAGAGTTATATTTTTAGTTAAAAATTCATCTCTTTGGTTGCATTTTTAACTATTTTGTTGAAAATTTATCTTTCTAAATTTAAAATTCAACTACTTGGGTAAAAGTTAAAATACATTGTTAAAAATTTATTTTTTTTTATTGAAAGCATTATGTCAATGCATTATGTATTTGGCTAAAAATTTAACTGTTTAGTGGGAAAGTCTTTTTTTTTAAATTAATTTTTTAACTGAAAATGTAACTTTTTCATTGTTTTAGGATTGATTTAGTTAAAAATTCTACCTTTTTGGTAAAAAAAAATAATCTTTTTGGTTTAAAATTTCATTTTTGTTGGCTAACAATGGATCAGTTTCGTGGAAAAATAATTTTTTGCTGGAGTCATATTTTTTGTTTGTGAATTCAATTTTTGAAGAAAAAATTCGTCTTTTGGCTTGAAGGTCCAAAAATTTAGGTAAAATTTCCTTTCTTTAGTGAAAAATCTTTATTTGTTGAAAATTCGTCTTTTTTGGTTTTAAAAAACATTTTTTTTTGTATCAATTTCATATTTTTTGATTGGAATATAAAACTATGACACTTTATTGGGAATAAATTTTTGAGGTTCACAATTCCACTATTATGTTAACAATTTAATTATGTTGTTGAAAAATCAAGTTTTCTGATATTTTTTGTTGAAAATAAATTAGGAAATTTTAAAATTTTAAATTTGTATTCGAAATACTGTTTTATTCCGTTCATAAAACATTCTATGTTGAAAGTATTTCAAGATTAAAATTCTGGTATTTGAATATTAATGGTTGAGGAAAATGAAAAATTAGACAAGGAAAAATGAGGGAATTTTGAAAATGAAGTTTTCGGACACCCTGCCTAATTCTACTAGCAATAACTAGTAAAAAAAATTTCGAAACTAGAAATTACGTGCAGAAAGAGGGGGGGGGGGTAGAAATATTTAGTTACAGTTTGTTACAAAAGGGGGGGGGGTCTGAGAGAGGGCCTATAATGCTTTACGTAATTTAAGTACGGCCCCTTATTTTTGGTCGAAAATGTAACTTTTTTGTTGAAAATTCGTCTTTTTCGTAGAAATTTAATATTTTTGGTAGGAAATTAGGACCTTAGTTGAAAATTCATATTTTCGGATAGAAAACTCGAATATTTTTGATAAAAGCCATCTTTTGGTTTGAAAATTCAATTATTTTGGTAGAAATATTTTTTTTTTTAAATTTAAAAATGCAACTTTTTGGTTCTCTATAAATCAGAAAAGTCAAGTATTTTGTTAAAAATGTGTCTTCTTTGTTTGAAAATTCAACTGCTTTGTTAAAAATTCATTTTTGTATTAAGGATTCAACATTATATTTTTCGTTGAGAATTTTTTTTTCGTTGAGACTATTACATTTTTTGTTGAGAATTCATATTTTTTGTGAGAAAATTAATGGTTCGATATTCGTCTTTTTGTTTAAATAGTTTTAGTTTTAAAAACGAGAGGGAAGTCCATGGAGAGCTCCCCTGGCGCTCAAGCTATAAAGTCTATTGTGCTACATATTTGTTTAAATATCAACTATGACTTTTTTCGTTGAAAATTCGTCTTTTTTGGTTGAAAATTCGTATTTTCGTTTGAATTCAACTGTTTTTAATTTATAATAAAAATCTTTTTGTTTTAATTTAACTGTTTTTGATTCAACATAAAAATCCTTTTTGTTTGAATATTAAACATTACATTTTTCGTTAAACATTTGTCTTTCTTGTTTGAAAATTCGTATTTATGATTGAATTCAACTATTTTTGATTCAAGTATCAACTATTACATTTTTCGGTGAAAATTCTTCTTTTTTAGTTGAAATATCTTCATTTTGTTCAAGTTCAACTGTTTATGCTATTCAACATAAAAATAATTCTTGTTATAAATATCAACTATAACACTTTTCGTTGAAAATTCGTCTTCTTCTTTAAATTCAACTGTTTTTTTAATTGAAAATAAAAATCCTTTTTGTTAAAATAGTTTTAGTTTAAAAAACTGGCGGGAAGTCCATGGAGAGCTCCTCTGGCGCTCAAGCTATAAAGCCTATTGTGCCACATTTGTTTAAATATCAACCACTACATTTTTCGTTGAATATTCGTCTTTTTTGTTTAAAAATTCGTATTTTTGTTTGAATTCAACTGTTCTTTATTTAAAAAAAAATCTTTTTTGTTTAAATATCATTTATTATATTTTTCATTGAAAATACGTCTTTTTTGCTTGAAAATACCACTATATTAGCTAAAAGATGACCTAATTGGTTAAAAATTAATTTTTTTGGTTGAAGATTCATCACTTTAGTTTAAAATTATATATCTCTTTGGTTGAAAATATAACTGTTTAATACAAAAATTCAACTTTTTTTAATTCGTCTTGTTTGGTGAAAAATTAACATTCTTGCGGTTGAAAATTGAATTTTTTGTTTGAAAATTGAACTATTTTGATTAAAAAATCAACTATTTTGTTGAAAATGCAATATTTTACTTGAAATTTTAGGAATTTAAAGCGTTTCAAAATGATTTTATTATATTATAAACTTCACAGTTTCACAATATAATAAATGTTTCATGAAACGTTCAATATTTCGTGAAACGTTTCATTGCTCACATCGACCGTGCTCACGTGCTCACATCCCTAATTTCCAGATGTGACGTCACGTGGCAATATGGCCGCACACCGAGGGACAATCCTTCCTGCTAATTTCAAATGTATATAACACATTTTTTAAAATACCCTTGTCAAAAAATATTTTATAATTTCTAACGAAGTTATATATAACCTTGGTGCATATAAATTTAGGCTTTTCAAGTAGAATACGTAAATTGTGTATCATACGTAAATAAAAAACAGTATTTACGAATTACGTAAATAGGTTACAGGATATAATTATTTACTACATATTAGAGAAAGAAATATTTCCTTAAGAGCAATGAGATATATTAATCAGTTAACCCAGTTAACAGAAGAGAATTGAGAATTTCCATGAAATAATTTCGCTATTTGATTAAAACCGTAGATTCCGTAAAACAGCACTGTACTTTACCCCCAAATTTACGTAATTTACCCACCAGTATTTCATTTACTCTACCTACCCAGCCCTGAGGAACAGTGACAGCTGTTAGAGGTTATAAGAAAATAAATTATTGCAGTTATCGTTTGAAACAGCAGTTCTTATGATTGCAGAAACTGAATTTCAAACTAGAAATAGAAATTTTAGAAATTTTTAAAATGGATGTTTGTCATTCGTTTCTTTTTTTCCAAAGGAATTTTATTTTTAGAAACCAAGGCCCTGTACTGCAGGTTCATGCGAGTGCTAATAAAAGCGACTTTTTTGATAATAAAATTGATTCCTTGATTGAATGTTGATTGAATAATGAGCAACGATTATTTTGCGTACACAATTCAATTTTGCCAGTAAATCAAGCGTTAATTCGATTTCTTCTTAGCGGAAATTGACTTTGCTGGCGGAAGTTTCGACTGACGTAGTGAATGTGGAAGCGTACTTCCATTTTCTCGTTCCTTTCGGCCAACATCGAGCACGTGTTTAGTTACCGGTCGCGTTGAGCTGGATTTTTTCGCCCAGGATTCGACACGAGATTTTACGGAAATTAGTTCTTTTGTGTAGTTAGCTAGGTTTACCTCAATCTCGCACAAGATGAATCCTGAGAAGTTGAAGAAGTTGCAAGCTCAAGTGCGAATCGGTGGGAAGGGAACACCCCGTCGCAAGAAGAAGGTAGTGTAAATACATGTTTTATAGACTTAACAATGAATTTGCGATTCATTTAGCGAAAATTCTTTGATTGGCGTTATTCATTTCATATTTTGGTTTTGGGTTTTGGTCATTTATGTGCCTAAGTTTCTACGTGCATTAGACTTAACCACACAAAGGATGCGCATAACCCGTTTTTTCGGCGGTTTTATAATGCGGGTTTCTGTATCGACTAGAAATCTAGTTCTCAAGGTCAAAATCTTTGTCTGAATTGTAAAATCGAAAGGTTGCAGGTAGAAATCGTAATAAACATTTGTTTTGCAAGACCTGGTGATGCTCAAAATGTACCTATTTGGTAGTGTCAGTTTTTTAGCGTAGTGATTCATCAGATTAGAAAATGTGACCTGAATTATTTCTTCTGATCCGTTAATCTTCCAGGAAAAGAAAAACATGGGATATCTACAATTTTATTGTTAATTTATGTATGTTCCTTTCTTTCAGATTTTAACTTGTTCCTCTTTGGAAATTTAATTCTGTTTTTTTTTTTAAAGTAGGGTTTACAATTAATATAATTAAAAATAATCTTTTGAGGATTAAACTTAGTTTTAATATATCCGATAAAGTATAAATTCTCTTAAATTTGAGAAACTGTAAGTCGATTATGCTTTGTTTGTTAAACAATGATGCACGTTTTTATATGAATTATCTTTTTCGGGAGATAGTCATATTTTTGCAATGTCTGCCAATTTCTAAATTGGTTTATCAAGTTCGCATCAATTCTGGATAAATGTTATATTTTACATAATTTCTAATTTTTGAACATGTTTCCTTGTTTGCTTTTTTCTAATCATAAAAATTAGCTACTTTGCTTCATAAAGGGAAAAATTAATTCATGTGCAGTAAGGATAGAACTGAACAAATGTATAATCAAGAAGAAAAATTAAACTTTAATTTTTAAAGTTTTTAAAAAATATTACCTGAATCTTGCGTAGCTACTTAAAAAATTGCATTTACTGATCTCTATTTGCAGCTTCTATGCCCATCAAATAATTTATTTTATAAGTATAAACAATTTCTATTTCTTTACAAGTTTCAAAAGTTACAGAATTTAAGAATTCAGCAGAAAGTTTGGAATTTTTAAACAATATTCATTATATTACATACGTATTTTGTCAGCCTAATTTTCCACTAAAACATTATTTAATGTCGACACTTAAAATGATAAATATTAGAAATTATCTTTTGTCCAACAGTTACTTGAAAAAATTGCATTGCAAATTTATTTTATCCTGCAAGTATTTCAGAAGAAAAAGAATATATAAAAATATGAAAATTTGTATTTTTGTTTGAATTCAACTATTTTCTTTATTTAAAATGAAAAACTTTTTTTTTTAATTTCAATTTTATTTTTCATTGAAAATTCGTCTTTTTTGGTGATAATTCGTCTCTTTGTTTGAATTCAACTGTTTTTGATTCAAACTGAACATACTTTTTGTTTAAATATTAACTATTATATTTTCCGTTGGGAATATTTAATAAATAATACATTTTTTAGTTGAAAATTCCACTATATTAGCTAAAAGATTAACTAATTGATTAAAAATTAATTTTTTTTTTTTCGTTGAAGATTCATCATTTTAGTTTAAAATTACATATCTCATTGGTTGAAAATATAACTGTTTAATACAAAAATTCAAATTATTTTTTTAATTCGTCTTTTTTGGTGAAAAATTAACCTTTTTGTTTGAAAATTGAACTATTTCGATTAAAAAATCAACTATTTTGTCGAAAATGCAATATTTCACTTGAAATATATAAAAATACCGAAAAAATCTGGCTGTACCGAATTTTGGGTACAAATAGCCCCTTTTCCAGCTCTATTCGTAACGAAAAAATCCGGTTATTTTTTCCGAACTATTGATACCCGCAGCCACGGCCATTTCAGAATCTTTTAAAAATTATATAATTAAAGTGTTTTTGAGATTCCTATGTTTATATTCGACTGTCAAATATTTTGGGAATTGAGACAGTAAATATACTTAAAGTATTTTAAATACGCAATTCTAAAGCAGTTTAATCTTTGAAGCCTCAAAACTGAAGTTCGTTCTTGAATTAATTTTTGGATTAATTTTTTGAGGTTTCGAATTTTAAATTTCATAATATTGTAGTCTTAAATTCAAATATTCAAAATTTCAGGATAATTCTGCCATTAAAAATTTCGAAATTTCATATAAAAAGCCCTGATAGTCAGTTTTACATTGAATAATTTTAGATGCAAATATAAAGCGATTTCGAATTGAAAATCTTAAAATTGTGCAATTTCAAAAATTGGAATCATGTTATAGCAATCTCGTTTTGTATTATTTAAAAAAAAAATAATTTTGAATGTAATATCTTAAAATTGTACGATTTTTAGTTGAACATTTAAACAAATCGTTTCAAATTGAAAAATATTTGACTGGATAAAACTTAAACCATCTGAAATTGATTCATCCGTAATTGAATCATTTTTTCCCTTTCATAGGTTTCAATTTTGCAATTAAAATTAAATTGGTTGAATTTTGGAATGTACAATTAGCAATTGAAAAATTATTAATTTTTAAGCGTCTTCAATTTACTATAAATAATGGAAATTATAAAGGGGTTTGATCATGAAAAAGTTTCAATACCACCATTTTTGGTGATTAATTTTTTTTTAGTTTTCGCATTAATTTAAGATTCCCGAGCAGAAATTTTTTCATTTCTAATGTTTCAAATTCAAAATTACTATTCATTTTGAAAGTTTTCTTGGAATAATTCAATCCATTTTTTGATTTTAGAAAATTTGTCTAATCAGCTTTAATGTTAAAGTATAATTTTGTTATGTAATAATATAATAAAATTCTAAAATTTCAGAAGCTTGGACTTTGAAGTATTCAATTTAGTTTTCAATTTCAAATTGTCAAATTTTAATCGCTTTGGATTTAAAATTATTCAAGTTCAAAAGTTTTTAATTTTTAATTATGTAATTTTAAACGCTTTTATTTACAAATAATACTCTGATTTTTAAATGATCCAATTTGCAAAATTCTAATCTTAAAATATTACATTTTTAACGTTTTGACATTGTCTTATTTTCGAAATTTTAACATGAAATCGTTCAATTCCGTGATTCTTAAATTCAAAATAAAATTGTTTATTTTTTATATCTCCGACTTGGAAATTATACAGTTCAACTTCTTTTTCGAATTAAATTCTACAAAATCGTTCCATGTATATATATAATTTCAAACGCTTTTATTTCGAAATTATAAAGAGAGTATATTTTTCTCTAAACCGGGAGAAATCACGATTATTTACCGGGAGAAAGTTGGGAAACAAAAATTTAAAAAGTAGTTACAACTCTGCAAGTCCAATATTAAGAGAAAAATGAAAATTGATCACTTTAGCAAAAGAATTAAGCTCACTCGTGCATGTAAAAAATTTAATTTCCTTATTTGAAAATTGTAAATATTTTTGATCATGGTAAAATGCAAATTAGTTTCAGGTTTTCTAAACTTCAGGGCAATATTTTGTTATGCAGTAAAATAAAAGTAAAATAAACTGTAAATGTACTTAACACCGTTTTTTTTAAAAATATTTTTAGGTCGTGCACGCAACTGCGGCTACAGACGATAAAAAGCTACAGAGTTGTCTCAAAAAGCTCTCAGTCAATACCATTCCTGGAATTGAAGAAGTGAATATGATCAAGGATGACGGTACCGTCATTCATTTCAACAACCCTAAAGCTCAAGCTAGTCTTGCGGCCAATACTTTTGCCATTACTGGACACGGAGAGAACAAACAAATCACCGAAATGTTACCTGGAATTTTGAGTCAGCTTGGACCTGAAGGTTTAACTCAGCTGAAGCGATTGGCGAGTTCCGTTGCCGGAAGTGGAGTTGGCAAAGCTTCCCTAGAAGAAGACGACGAAGTGCCCGATCTCGTAGAGAACTTTGACGAGGCCAGTAAAGAGGAGGTAATATATTACCAAAATTACAATAAAATTTACATCTTTAAGTCTGCAGGGAGGCCACTGGACAGGGAAATGACCGGAAATTTTTACGTGGATCGGGAATTTCCTTTAATTTTCAATAAAAAAAAACCTTATGGTTTATAAAATGATGCTTGGTTTTAATTTCAAAAGCAGCACATAATAAAACGTGCCTAATGGTAAAAAATATCTATTGATATATTTATCGAGTAAGAAAAGCCAATATATTAAATTTTGGTTACAGAATGCTCACACTTTTCCCTATTCCCCTGTTTGCCCCATTTTTCAAGAATTCCTTTTTCCCATGTTTTCAAGAAACTTCCCCTTTTTCTCGTTTTTTCGCTCAAATGCGAGCTGAAAAACCCAAATGTTTTTGGTTTTTGGAATAATTCTTTTCTTAAAAACTCAATTATTTTATTAAAAAGTAATCCTTTTTGTTAAAAATGCATTATTTTTATTTGAAAATTCGTATTTTTTATATCTTTTATTCTAGAAAATTCATATTTTTTGGTTAAAAGTGAACTTTTTTTTATTGAAAATTGAACTGTTATATACAAAATTCGTTTTTTTGACTTGAAAGTTAACTATTTGGTTAAAAATGGAACTATTTTGTTCAAGTTCGTCTCTTTTGATTGATAGTTCAATTATTTAGCTGTTAATGCAACTTTTTGGTTCGATATATATATATATATTTTTTTTTTTAATTCAACCATTTAGTAGAAAATTCATCTTTTTGGTAGAAAAGTTCTTGGTGGAAAATTAATATTTTTTGTTTGAAAATTCGACCGTTTGGTTGATAAATCGTCTTTCTAGTTTGAAAATTCAACTATTTCGTTGAAAATTCAAATAGTTTGTCAATAAGTCATCCTTTTTGATCGAAAATTCAATTGCTTTGTTTAAAATTGGTCTTTTTGTATAGAAAATTCGTCTTTTTTGATTGAATATTCATCTTTCTTGGTTAAACAACTCTCTTCTAAAAAAATGCGTCTATTTAACTATTTGGATACAAATTCAATTATTTGTTAAAAGTAATCGTTTTTGGTTGAAAATTTAACTGGTTTGTTGAAAATTCTATTTTTTTTCTAAGTAGAAAATTCGTCCTTCTGGATTGAAAGTTCTTTAATGGCAGAAAACTCATCTTTTTGGTTGGAAATTTATCTTTCTGGATTGAAAATTAACTTGTTTGTTGCAAATTCAACTGTCTTGTAAGAAATTCGTCTTTGTGGCTCGAAAATTGAACTATTTTTTACCAAAAATAGAACTATTTTGTTGAAAACTTCTCTGTTTTTATTAAAAATTCATCTTTTGGGTTGTAAATGCAATTGTTTGATTGAAAATTATTTTTTTCAACCTTCAACTATTTGCTTTAAAATTCATCTTTCTTTGTAGGAAATTATATTTTTTGTTAAAAATTTACCTTTTCAGGTAGATAATTCAATTTTTTTTTTTTTTAAATCGTCTTTTTCGTTTGAAAATTCAACCATCTGATTAAAAATGCAATTTCTTTGTTTGAAAATTTGACCATTTGGTTAAAAATTAAACTATTCGTTCAGAAATTTAAACAGTTGATTAAAAAGTCAACTTATTTGCTAAATCATTCAACTTTTTAACTTGAAGTTTCAACTATTTTGTTAAATGCAATATATTTCAACTCGAAATCTTAGGAAATTTTAGATACATAAATCTATTTTAAAAGAATTTATTCTAGTATTCCTCTATTTTCCTGAAAAATTACCCTATTTCGCCTGTTTTCAAAGCATTTGGAACCAAGAATTTTTTACGGCGTTACAAGTGGCGACATTTAGTTCGTATAATTAAAGTATGTGAAATTGATTTCATCATTTTGAATGTTTCATTGTTAGATCAAGTTTTTTTTCGAAACCCTTAGAATTAAACCTATTGAGATAAAAAGGTTTCCATTAACTTGTTAATTACTAAACGATTAAATTAAACCTTTTTGAATTAACATTTTTTAAAGCCTTATAATTTGGAAAATCGAAAATTCACAAGATTTCCATTTTGGCTGCTTTAATTTGCAGATTAGGTTTGATTCCTTGAAATGAAAAAATCTTCAGTTTTATCAGTTTGAACTTTTTAATTCCAATGACTAAGAAAAACTTTTGTTACCTGGGAAGACCGTGATTGTTTTCCGACGATAAAAGTGGCCACCCTGATCTGACAACTAAAAAAAGAAGAAAAAAATTACATATAAAACATTATTTTTAGGTGGCATTAAAGAAAGAAGTCGAAGAAATCCTCATTGAGAAACCTGCAGAAGAGAAATCTGAATCCTCGGTGGTAATCACTGAAGAAAAGAAAGACGCACCTCTGGCCAAGGTTGAAGTCTAATGAAGCGATGAGTGTGTAAGTTATTCAGTTAAGGTCCCTAAAGTACCCTATTTTTAAGATTTGGTCCCTATGGTACCCTATGTCACTTTTCTTTCAATAAATTGACACATGGGTTAATCACTATTAAATTCAAGCCATATTCCTTAAGTGTCTTGAATTCTTTTCAAATATTTCAGGGTATTTTGGAAGATTCCTATAAATTTTTAGTAGATCTCAATAATTTGAAAGGTTTTTTTTAAAGATTTCTGGTTATTTTTAAAACTTCTAAGGCATTTTCAAGAACTTTCAATTTGAAATATTTTAAGGAATTTCAAAAGACTTCAAGGAATTATTAATTAATTTCACTAATTTGTAAGGATTTCAAAAATGTAATAAAGACTTCACTTTTGGAAGATTTCACGGGATTTCATAATATTTTAGTGAACTCTGAAGAATCTATTCACAAAAAGTGAGGCGTTTTGTAGGATTGCAAAGGGTTTTAAATGTTTTAGGGAATCTTAAAAGATTCTTAAAATTTTTTTATTGATTTCAATAATTTGAAGGGATTTAAAAGCGATTGCAATATTTGAGGATAAAGAATTTTCTAGAATTTCGGAAGATATGGAACGATTTTACAGGATCTATAAGGTTCTAAGATATTTTAAAAGATTTCACAGGATTTTATCACATTTCCGATTATTTCAATGATTTGAAGAGATTTGAAATTAATTTTCGAAATTCACCCTGAATTCTTCTTAATTTATCCTGAATTCTTTCAAATTCTGTTGACTTTTTTTAATTCACTTGAATTTTTTTTAATTTACTCAATTCTTCTTAATTCAATGGATTTTTTTGAATTTTGTATAGTTTTTATTTAAAAAATCCTAAGAATCAATTGGTAAAGTTATCAAATGATTTGAAATATTTTAAGGTATTCTGAAAGATTCCCAGACATTTTCAAGAGCTTTAAAAAGTTTCAAGAGATTTCAAAAGATACGAAAAGATTTGAAATATTTTAGGAAATTTCAAAAGATTCCCACAATTTTTTTTATTCCAATAGTTTGAAGGGATTTCAAAGACTTTGGAATATTTTAGGGTATTTGAAAAGATTCCAAGGGTTTTAATAATTTTAAGGGATTTTAATATTTTAATGGATTCCAAAGAATTTATTCACAAGAAGTGGGGGATTTCGTAGGGTTTCAAAGATTTGGAGTGATTTTCAAATTTTTTAAAAAATTGATTTGGAATTCGCCCTGAATTCTTTTAAATTCTTTAAAATTCACTCAATTCTAATCAGTTCAATCCATTTTTTCATATTTTTGAATTTTTTGCAATTCAGTTGATTGCTTTTTAAATTCACTCTGACTTTTTATGGATTTCATATGATATATTTTCATATGGTATTTTTTCGATTTTCAAAATGTTTTCCAATTCATTTGAATTCTTTTGGATTTAACTTGAATTGTTGTGGAGTTATTAGTCACTTCTTGGGTTAGAATTCAGTAGGGTTTCAAGGATTTGAAGAGATTTGAAATTTTGTTTGGAGTTCACCCTGAATTCTTAAAATTTGTTTGGAATTTTCTTGAATTTTTTTAATTTACTTGAATTCTTCTACATTCACTAAATTTGATTTCTTTCAATGGATTTGTTTGAATTTTTAAAAGTATTTATTTAATTGATCCTAAATTCTTTCAAACTTACCTTGAATTTTTGGGCATTTCATCAAATTTTTTAATTCATTCGAATGTTTTTAATTCGCCTTGCATTTTCATGAATTTCATTTTTACTGAAATCGATAGAATTTTCTTGATTTAAAATTTTTTTCCCAATTCATTTGAGTTCTTTTGACTTCAACTTGAATTGTTTTGAAGTTTTATAAATTTATCCTTAATTTGTTATCCTTTGAGAGCAAAAAAGTACCCTATGTGATTGACAAAAATACCCTTTGGTCTCTATTTTTTATTACATAGGGACTATGAGACCTGTTATTATTAAGTTTAAATGAGTTTAGATAAATAAAAAAATGGTAATTGATTTGTCTGTTCAATTTGTTGCAGGTATACGGTATGACTTACGATTTTTAATGAAGTTAAACAATATCAGTAACAAGCTATCCAAGAGTGACTGCATACAAAACATCAGTGGACATCTTTTTACCCCAAGCCGCCGAACCGCGCTCTTTCCAATTCCCGACTCTCTTTTAATTTTTGTCCCCTTTGTCACGCATTTGTGGACAGTGCGTTAATACATAATGAAAGGTGTTATACGCATACTACATAGATTGTAACACTGTTATAAAAAACAGGTTGAATAAGAAAATAATGGCATCCCATAGAAAAGTCAAGTGCATTTGATTTTCAATTGTATTTATCAAAACTATTGTTACTATATGTATATCGAATAATCTTTTTTCTCTTTTTAGTAATAACAATGAAAAAAGTAGATAACTCAGTATGTCTTCTTCTCTCGTATTCCTAAAAATTCCCATCAACTGGATATAGATTAGATACAATCGAATTAGGTTAATGAATAAAAAGTTATACCAAATTTCCAGTGAACATCACGGATAATAAATAAAGTTTTTATATCTGAATCATTCGAATGATTTTATTGCAATAACTTCTAATTTAGAATTAATAATTTCAACATTAATTTAAGCACGGTGCACAGTCTCCCCCTTTTTCCCCTTTTCTCTTAAAATATACGATATTTGAAATTTTACCCAGTATTGAATAATAATTAAATCAATTATAGCATTCAAATAAATTATTTATGAATGAATAAGGTACACGTTTCTAGTGCTGACCATTAAAAATAAATAGTCTTTAAAAAAATTTGAAGATGAAACATTTTTAAACAAGTTGAAAATGTGACAACTGGAGACATAAGTTATTATCCAATGTAAAATTGGAACAGTTACAAAATATAAAGTACTTTTCAAACAAGTATTAGAAGATTAACACATTTTGGTTTAAATTTAAATCTTCACTTGAAAATTTAACTATTGTTGAAAACTTTTTTTTCGTTGATTTATTTTTAACTCACAATTGAACTATTCCATTTGTGTTTGAAAATTGATGTTTTTTAGTTGAAAATTTAACTATTTGGTTGAAAATATATTTATTTTGTTGAAAAGCTGTCTTTTGGGTTGAAAATGAAGCTAAAAATTCATTTTTTCAAACTGAAAATTGCAATTTTTCATTGAAAATTATTTTTTGTATTGAAAACTTATATTTTTGAGTTAAAATTTCAAATAAATCGTAGAAAGTTCTTTTTTTTCGGTCAAAAATTCAATAATTTAGTAGCAAATTTTTGTCTAAAAGTGATCTTTTTTATTTTGAAAATTCAAATATTCGGTTAAAAATGTATGTAATTTGTAATAAATTCGACATTTTTCAGTTGAAAGTTCATCATTTCAGTTAAAGTTTTTTTTTGTTTGTTAAAAACTAGGGTTTTTAACTAAAAATTTTAATTTCTGGTTGAAAATTCATATTTTTGTGTGGAAAAATCAACTGCATTGTAGAAAATTCTTCTTTCAGGCTTCAACAAATCAACAATTTGGGAGAAAATTCAGTTTTTTCAATTGAAAATTAATTTTTCGAAACGAAAATGTAACTATTCCATTTTTGGTTAAAAACTGATGTTCTTAATTCAACAATTGAACTATTTTGTTCAAAACTTATCTTATTTTTATTTTGGTTTTTCAGAAAAAAATTTTGTGTTTGAAAATTGATGTTTTTTAGTCGAAAATTCAACTATTTTGTTGCAAGTTCAAATTTCGTTCAAAAGTTATATTTTTTGGCGTAAAGTTGGTTAAAAATTTAACTATTTGGTGGAAAATGTATTTATTTTGTTAAAAAGCTGTCTTGGGTTGAAAATGAAGTTAACAATTCATTTTTTCAAACTGAAAATTATTTTTTGTATTGAAAGCT
>CAKNXH010060902.1:39530-80646 GCA_932178445.1 Andricus quercusramuli
TGGTTGAAAATTAACTTTTTAATTAAAAATTCATATTTTTGTGTTGAAAAATCAACTGCATTGTAGAAAATTCTTCTTTCAGGTTTCAACATTCAACAATTTGGGAGAAAATTCAGTTTTTTCAATTGAAAATTAATTTTTCGAAACGAAAATTTAACTTACATTTTTGGGTAAAAACTGATGTTCTTAATTTAACAATTTAACTATTTTGTTCAAAACTTATCTTATTTTTATTTTGGTTTTTCGGAAAAAAATTTGGTCGTGAGTTAGGATTTTTGGGATTTCCTATCTTTTTTGCGATTTTGGAACCACGAAAAAAATGTTTCTCATGAATAAAAAATAATAACATGTTTCTTTGGTTCAAGCTGAAAAAATTGCAGGTTCAAATCAATCCTAAAAACCTGTTTTAGTACATTTAAGAAAAAATTTAAATAAGGCAATTTTTTTTTTTGCATTATTAAAATTTTTAATTGTAAATTTCAAAAAGACAACTGAAGATATTTACCAATTCAAAAATGTGCTTCTTCACTTATTTTGGATGTCGACCCACAACTTGTAACTCAAACGATTCGACTAATTTTAGTATTTTCACTTTGCTCTACTGAAGAGAGTAGTTTTAAATTTACATTGAAAATATCTAATTTTTAAAAATAAATTCTTCAATTGCAGAAATAATTGAAAAATCATTGAAATTTTGTTTAAAAATGTCACATTTGTTATAAAAAGATTGTTTTTTCTTTTCTACATATAAAAATAAATGTTTAATCTTTCCCCTTTTTCGTGAGAAAATTACCCAATTTTCCCTTTTTTGAGGTCCTTTTGCGCTGTGAATCCTATTTAAGTTTTAATGTTTGAACATCAGAAATTGGACTGGTTCGAATTTAAATGCTCAAAATTGTATAATACAATAATTATGTTGATTAATGTAAATTCTTCAACACTGAAAAACCTTTAATAATTGACCAATATTTGAGTTTGGACGGGTTGGAATTTGAAAAAAAAAATTACTTGATTTTTTTCAGTCGCACTTATTTCAATCTTTTATTAACTATTTGAATACTTTACCGCGAATTTCTAATTTGCGGATTGATACGAATTGATTTTTTCCATTAATCAAAACAATTTGAATATAAATCCAGAATTAATTTTTTTTAATAATATTAAATAAAATTGTGATTCAATAATTATTGAAAAGACATTAACGAATTTTAAATTTGCGAATTGATTTTTTACTATATTATTTTTATAATAATACTAATGAAAACAGTTTGGAACTTAATAATTATGGAAAAGCTATTCGCGAATTCATACGAATTTGTTTTTTAATAAGAACATTAATGTGATTATAATTCCAGAATTTTGAGAAATTGTATAATAATGAAAATTGTGTAGAATTCAATAATTATGAAAAAAATTGTGAACAGTTTTATAATGCTAATGCAAATTTCCTGAAATTCAATTATTATTGAAAAGTTAATTACGAATTTTAGAATTGATTTTTTACTAACAAAAAACTATCATTATAAATCCAGAAAATTAAAAATTTTTTATAATATTAACGAAAATTGTTTAGAATTCAATAATTGAGGAAAGGCTCTTTACGAATTTTAAATTTGCGAATTTATATCAATTTTTTGTACCAAGAAAAGTGATATGATTATACTTCCAAAATTAAAAAAATTTGTATAATATGTATTGATGAAAATTTTGCAGAATTCAATAATTACTGAGAAGCTCTTTTCAAATTTGAAATTCGCGATTTGATACGAATTGATTTTTTTACTTTAAAAAATTACGAATATAATTCCAGAATTTGTTAAAATTTTATAATAACATTGATGACAATTATTTTGATGATTAATATTAACGAATAAATTAATGATTAATATTGAAGAAAATTATTACAATTTTTCTTATAAATTAATTTAAAATTTTTGAACTTAATAATATACTAACAAAGAAAGTATGATTATAATTCCAAATAATATAAAAAAATGATAAAATGAATAACACATTTTTAGAATTCAATAATTGAAAAGCTCTTTACGAATTTTAAATTTGCGAAACATGCATTTTTTTGCACTAAGAAAAATAATATGATAATTCTAGAATTATTACAATTTTCTGATAACATAAATGAAAATTGTTTGGATTTCAATAACTTTTGAGAAGACCTTTACGAATTTTAAGTTTTCGAATTGATACAAATTGATTTTTTTACTAATATCAATTATATGATTATGATTATAACTCTAAAATTTTTAAAAGCTTTATAATAATATTATTGAAAATGATTTGTAACTAAATAATTATTGATAAGCCATTTACGATTTTCCGAATTGATTTTTTACGAACAAAACCAATATGATTATAATTCCGGAATTCAACAATTATTGAAAAGATCTTTACGAATTTTAAATTTGCGATTTGATACGAATTGATTTTTTTACTTTAAAAAAAATTACGATTATAATTTCAGAAGTTTAAATTTTATAATATTATTAATGAAACATTTTTCTATGTTTAATATTAATGAATAAATTAATTATTAATATTGCAGAAAATTATTAAAATTTTTCTTATAAAATAATTAAAATTCACGAATTTGAAATTTGCAAATTGATACGAATTGATTTTTTTACTAACAAAAAAAAGTATATAATTCAAAATAAGTAAAAAAATGTATAACACTAACAACATATTTTTAGAATTCAATAATTATTGAAAAGCCCTTCACGAATTTTATATTTACCAATTGATACGAACTGATTTTTTGCTAATAAAAATTATATGATTTCAATAATAATGGAATAGTTCTACGAATGTTAAATTTGCGAAATATTAATGTTTTTGCACTAAGATTATAATTGCAGAATTATTACAATTTTCTGATAAGATTAATGCAAATTGTTTGGAATTCAATAATTATTGCGAAGACCTTTCGAGTTTTAAATTTTCGATTTGATTTTTTTACTATCAACAATTGTATAAAAAATAAAATAAAAATTGTATAATATTAATGGAAATGGTTTAGAATTCAACAATTATTGAAAATACCTTCATTGATACGAATTGAGTTATTTACTGATAACAATTATATGATTATAATTCTAGAATTTTAAAAAGTTTTATAATAATGTTAATAAAAATGATTTGGAGCTTAATAATTATTGATAAGCTATTTCCGACTTGAATCTTTTTATTAATATAATATGATTATAATTCCAGAATTTCAAAAAATTGTATAATAATAATGAAAATGGTTTAGAATTCAAAAATTATTGAAAATACCTTTACGAATTTTAAATTTGCGAATTGCTACGAATTTATTTTTTCACTGACAAAAATAATATCATAATTCCAGAATTTTGAAGAATTTTATAATATTAATGAAAATTGTTTAGCATTCAATATCTAATTATTGAAAAGACCTTTGCGAATTTTAAATTTTAAAATTGATAAAAATTTATTTTATCACTAACAAAAATAATATGATTATAAATCCAGAATTGAAATTTTTTTATAATAATGAAAATTGTTCGGAATTTAATAGTTATTGAAAAGACCTTCAAAAGCTTTAAATATGCGAATTGATATTAACTGATTTTTTACTAATTAAAATAATATAATTATAATTTCAGAATTATTACAATTTTCTGATGATATTAATGAAAATTGTTTGGAATTCAATAATTATTGAAAAGACCTTTACGAGTTTTAATTTTTCGAATTGATACGAATTGATTTCTTTACTGATAAAAATTTTATGATTATGACTCTAGAATTTTTACAAGTTTTATAATACTATTAACAAAAATGGTTTAGAACTAAATAATTATTAATAAGCTATTTACGAAATTTCGACCTGATTTTAATTAATAACAAAAAAATATGATTATAATTCCAGAATTTGAAAAAATTGTATATTATTAATGAAAATTGTTTAGAATTCAACAATTATTGAAAAGACCTTTGCGAATTGATACGAATTGATTTTTTACTAATAACAATTATATGATCATGATTCTAGAATTTTTAGAAGTTTTAAAATAATGCAAATAAAAATGGTTTGGAACTTAATAATTATTGATAAGCTATTTAAGAATTTCCGAATTGAAATTTCCAATAACACAAACAATATGATTATGATTCCAGAATTTCAAAAACCTTTAGGAATTTTAAATTTGCAAATTGATACGAATTGATTTTTTCACTAACCAAAATAATATCATAATTCCAGAATTTTGAACAATTTTATAATATTAATGAAAATTGTTTAGCATTCAATAATTATTGAATAGACCTTTGCGAATTTAAAATTTTAAAATTGATAAAAATAGATCTTATCACTAACAAAAATAATATGATTATAAATCTAGAATTAATTTTTTTTTGATAATAATTATTAATTTGATATACATTTGAATGAATTAATAATTATACAATAAATTATTGGCAATTTAGTCCGCGATTAGTAGAATATGTTCAAATTGAATAGAATTCACTTTTTTTTTAAATATTGAACCTGGAAAACCTGAAATTTAAAAACTGACTTCTGTGTAACCCTAAAGTTTAAATTGATGTTAAAAATGATGAGATTTTTGGTGCGATTATTTATAATTCATCTCTAGTATAAAGTAAACATCTCATTATTTTATTCAATACTATGCGGAATATTTTACAAAGAAGCACTATTAAAATTAATCATTATTACTTACAATTTGTTCCATATTTAAAATTTAGTTAAGTATAAATTCTTTCAGGGTCGCTACTTTCATAAGCAGATTTGCAAACCCCGCATTGACTGTTACCAGAAAGTAATACTTTTCTACATACAATATGTTTACAAGGCAGTTTATAAAAAACGCTGTTTGTACAGCAATCACAGTTAGTTTGTTTATCCGATAAAGATTTTTCTTCTGTGGGAAGGTTTGAACTACTCTGCCCACGAGTATTTTCTGCGAATGTCAGGTCTGCTTTTTTCACTATACACGATTTCGTTATTGCAATATTACGACTTCGTTTTACAGATGCCACAGGCAAACTATGGCAATGCAGTTTCTTTCTTTTGTTAGAATTAACTTCGGAAGTTGGTCGATATTTTGTTAAGGGTCGAATATTCACGGGCAATTTTTCTAATTGAGTATTTTGCACGCTTATTAACTTCAGGGAAGACACTGGTCGGGATTTAGTCCCTAGAACTCGTGGTAGTTTTCTCACTTCTTCGGCTTCACTGTTTTCGAGGAGAAATTTGTCGATTTGTACTTTTAAAGCTGTTGCAGCGAGTGGTCTTCGAACTTCACTAAATGGCATTCCTGTGAATGGATCTGAGGATGATCGACCCCAAATTGCTTCGTTCTGCTCGTGTTTATCTAGAGTACTTTGATCTATTACTTTGCCACTTGGTAGAACTATTGGCTGGATCATAATTTCACAGGTTATTGGATCCAGAAATTTTTCAGGCACCTCCAGAGCCTGAGAAACTTTCCTGAAAAGAAGGCGTAAGAAATTATTATTAACTTCGCAGTTAAAATTATTTATTTCTTAACGCTTGTAACTAGAGGTTGTAGGGTGTCTAGCGTTTCTTGAAACAAAAATTCCAGGACTTTTCTAGGTTTTTCAGGACAGAAATATACATTTTTCCAGGTACTTTTTTACAGTAAAAAAATAATACTTTCCACGAAACATAGCAGAAATTGTAGGTCTAGTGGAACTGAAAAAGTGTCATCTGCGAAATTTCTCTTACACCCTTAAAATCTGATTTTATAGAACAAAAAGTTTTTTTTTGGGCATTGTTCATTCTATCACGGTGAAACACCACGACGCTACGATAGAAAATATTCAAAGTGTCTTTTTTTTCAGGTTTAAAAACAATTTAATGAAACTTTTAAAATTCAATATTTTTTTGCTGTTTATAATTTAGCTAATTTAGGTTTATTTCCAATGAAATAAGTAAATTGTCAACAAATAAGTTGATTTTTGAATCAAATTGTTAAGTTTACAACCTACAAAGATGATTTTTCAACTAAATAATCGAATTTTAAACAGAAAAGATTAAACTTCAACTAAAAACAGTTGCATTTCCAACGAAATAATTTAATTTTTTGGAAGACAGTTTAATTCTTTTCAAAAACGGTGAATTTTGAATCCAAAAGAATGAATTTTCTGTCGAAATAGGCGAATGTTCAACAAAACAGTTGAATTTTCAACCAAAACTTTAATAAAAAATAGTTGAATTTTCAACCAAACAGTTAAATTTAAAAAAATCAACAAAATACTTAAATTTTTAACCAAATAGTTGAACTTTCAATGTACAAAGATGAATTCTTAACCAAAACGACAAATTTTCAACAAAGAAAATTAATTTTCTGCTAAAAAAAGATAAATTTTCAACGAAATAAACCAATTTTCATACAAATAATAACATAGATTTTCAACCGAATAGTTGAATTTTCTACTAAAGACGATATATTTCCATCCATAAATGGAATAGTTAAATTTTCAACAAATAAAATCAGTTTTTAACAAAGTATTTCTACATTCAACCAAAAGGTTGATTTTTAAACCACAAAAGGTTAATTTTTAGTGAAAAATTTAATAGTTGGATTTTCGTTTTTTCAACAAAATAGTTCACTTTTCAGCCAATAACATGATTTTTTATTAAAGTTTTTTTAGATTTCAACCAATTAATTAAATTTCTAATGAAGAGAATAAATGTACAACAACAACAACAAAACAAATTTTCAATAAAATATTCAACTTTTTAACCTTCAACCAAATAGTTTAACTTTTAACCTACCAACATGAATTCTTAACCAAAACGATGAATTTTCAACAAAATACACCAATTTACAGCCAAATAATTTAATTTTTAACTAAAAATGATTAATTTTCAGTAAAATAAATTTGAACTAAATAGCTGAATTTTGAACCAAAGAGAGGAATTTTCAACTAAAATGATGAATCTGCCATTCTGCAACCAAATAATGAATGTTTAATAAAGTAGGTCAACTTTTAACAAATAAACAAAACCAAAATTTTCTATAAAACAGTTGAATTTTCAATCAGAAATTATTAATTTTCTACCAAAGAGACGAATCTTCTAATAAAAAAGATGAACGTTCAACAAATAAAGATTTTTCAGCCAAGACAGGAAAAAATATCCAAGAAATTGTTGAACATTCAAGCCAAACGACAGCATTTTCAACCAGAAAATATTAATTTTCAACAAAAAAGTTAATTTTTCATTAAAAAATTGCATATTTAATCAAAAGAGAGCAAAATTCTACCAACAGGATTAGTTTTCTACCAATAAAGATTAATTTTTGACTTAAAAAAGAATAAATTTCACACAAAAAATGAAAAAGTTACATTTCTAGATTAACAAATTAATTTTAAATGAAAAAAAGAATGTTCAGCAAAATATTTAAATTTTCAATCAAAGTCATGAACCCTCAAACAAATAAATTTTTAACAAAGTGGTTCAAGTTTTTCCCATGTGCTTGAATTTTCAATTTAAAACATTAATTTTCAGCGAAAAATAATTACGTTTTTAGTTTAATAATTATTTTTAAACCAAAAAAAAGACATTTTTAACCAAAAATATGAATTTTTTTACCAAAAAATATGAATTCTCAACGAATAATGTAATAGTAGATATTTCAAATAAAAAGTATGACTTTTTAATAAAAATTGTTGACTTTGAAAGCAAATAATAAAATTCTTCACTACAATTATAATCGTCAGCATGAAGTAACTGTAAGAAAAAAATTAAATATACAAGGCAAATAAATTACTAACTAAAATAATTACTAGTCCCAAACTTGATTTTCAAAATTCTCTAACTTTGCCCCGACCAATTTTTTATTTGCTCTAGCCATTAATATTCAAATATCATTTCGATTGTAGTTTCGTGATTTTCACCGTGATAGAATAAACAGTTTCTTGTTAAAAAGGTCATCTTTTTTTGATCACCAAAGAAAAAGTTTACAAAACTATTTTTTCTTTAAAAGAACAAAAAGTCCAGAACCATGAGCAACATTCAAGGATATTTCCAGGTTTTTCCAGGTAAAAACGAATTCGATGACTTTTCCAGGTTTTCAAGGATTTCCAGGACACTAGACACCCTGGGTTGTTCTAATTTTAATTTAGAGTTAGAGATTTTAAATTGTTTTCTTCTTTAGGTTTCAAATTAAAATTCAGATTAAATTTCAACTTCAAATCAGGGCTCGAAACTGCTCAAGCTTAAAAAAATAGTAAAATAGTAACCATACTTCTCTCAAAAAAGTAACCGAAAAGCAACAATAATGTAGCGAAAAAGCAACCAAAAAGGAAGATTTTTTACCAAAAAGGACAAAGTTTCCACTAAAAATCATGAATCTTCGACAAAAAAATGTATGTTTAAGAAAGTAGTTCAACTTTCAACAAAATGGTTGTATTTTTTTAACTGAAATAGACGAATTGTTAACGAAAAATGTAATAAATGATATAATAACCAAAAAAGATTTTAACTTAATATAAAAAATAGTAGAATTGATTCAAAAAATAGGATTTTTCAGAAAAATAGGTTATTTTTCAACCAAATTGTTGAGTTTTTAAGCCAAAAAGACCAATTTTTACAAAACAGTTAAATTTTCAACCAGTAAATATGGATTTTTAACAAAAAAAGTTATCTGTCAACCAAATAGTTGAATTTTCTACGAAAAGATATGTTCAACTTTTAACTGAATTTCAACCAAAGAAGATTTAAATTTCAAATTAAAAACTAGCAATCTTAACTGAATCGTAATTTTGATCAGGATTTTCCGACTTGAAAGTGCCAACTTTACTGAAAAAATTTGAGTTTTTACATTTTTCACATGTTTTTGAATAATACGATTAGAGAATTAATTCATTTTCGTCATTTCGGGCAAAAAAGTAACCTAATTTTTCATTTTTCATGACCATTAACTTCGGAAAGAATTACATAAAAACTAACATTTTTTCAGTCCATTGAACTGATTGAGCTTAAAATAATTCAAGTAAATTAAAAAACTAAAAAGAATTTAAAAGAATTCAGGATGAATTGTTACGAATTCCAAATTAATTCAAATGAGTGAAAAAAATCTCTTCAAATCTTTAAATATCTATGAAATCCCTCACTTTTTATGAATAAATTTTTTTAAATACCTTAAAATATTATAATATCCCGTGAAACTCTATGAAATTTGATTAGATTTCCTGAAATTCTGGACAATTTATTTAAAAACCTCGAGAACTTTTAAAATCCCTTAAAATCATTGAAATTCACGAAAATTTGATAAAAGCTGTTGGAATCTCTTTAAATATTTTAAAACCTTATAGGTCCTACAAAATCACTTCACATTTTTCGAAATTCTTTATAACCACATGAGAATTGTTTTATATTCCTTAAAATCCCTGGAAATTTTTTAAATCTCTTGAAAATTCCTTGCTATGTTTTAAAATACGATAAAATTTTTCAAACCCTTTCGAATGCCACAAAATTATTGAAATCAACTAAGACTTCGTTGGAATCTTTTCAAATTCCCAAAAAAATGTTAAATCCTGTGAAATCCTTTTAAATCTCTTAAAACCTTTAAAAGCTTTTGGAAATGCTTTGGAATCTTTTAAAATACCCTAAAATATTCGAAATCCTTTGAAACCTTTTGAAATCCCTTCAAACTTTTTGAAGCTTTTGAAAATTCCTTGGAATTTAAAAAAATACTTTAAATTGACTTAAATTAAAAAAAAATAACTAAAATTTACTTAAAATTAAAAAAATAATCAAATAAATATAGCTTTTAAAGCTCTTGAAAATTCCATCGAGCTTTTAAAAAATACCCCTTAAATCTTTAAAATCTCTTGAAATTATTTAAATATACTTAAAATTTCTTAGAATCTCTTAAAATACCCTAGAATATTCGAAATCTTTTGAAATCCCTTGAAAATTTTTGAAGCACTTGAAAATTCTTTGGAAATTTAAAAAATACCTTAAAATCTTTTAAGCACATTGGAATCACTTCAAATTATTTGAATCTGTTAAAAATATTCTAAGATGTTTCAAATCCTTTAAAATCTTCTGAAATCCCTTGAAACTTTTTAAAGCGCTTGAAAATTCCTTGGAGTTAAAAAAAATACCCTAAAATCTTAACAATTCTTTGAAATCCCTTCAAATGATTGAAATCAATTCAAACTTTTTTGGAAACTTTTAAAATATCCTTATTTTTGTAAGTTCTTGAAGATTCCTTGAAATTAAAAAAAAAACCCTAAAATCCTTTAAAATCACTAAGATATTTGTAATCCTGTGAAATCTTTTAAAATCCGTTGCATTTTCTAAAGCTCTTGAAAATTTCTTCGAATTTTAAAAAGTACCCTAAAATCTTTCAAATTATTTTAATCAATTGAAAATTCATGAGATTCTTTCAAAATATCCTGAAATCTTTGAAATTCTTTAAACTATTTCCAAATACCTTGAAATATTTTGAAATCTTTGAAATCCTACAAAACCCATTAATTCTTATGAATAAATGCTATCCAATTCTTTGACATCAATTAAAATATTATAAAATCCCGTGATATTCTATGAAATCTCATTATACTCGTATTTCCTGAAATCCCAGAAAATTAATTAAAATACCTTGAGAGCATTTTAAATTCCTTACAATAATTAAAATCCTCAGAAACCTTATATATCCTATAAAATCGTTCCACATCTTCCGTAATTCTACTAAATTCTATAAAACACTTAGAAATTGTTTCAAAATTCCTTGAAAACACTCAAATCTTTAGAAATTCCTTGAAAATTTTCAAGACTTTTGAAAAAACTTTGGAATCTTTACAAATACCTTCAAATATTTAAAATCCTTTGAAATCCCTTGAAGTTTTTAAAGCCTCTGAAAACTACTTGGATGTTTTAAAAATACCCTAAATTCCTTTGAAATCCCTTCAAATTATTGAAATCTGTTGACAATTCTTCGGAATCTTTTAGAATACACGTCAATATTTCAAATCCTTTTAAATCTTTTGAAATCCCTTCAAATATTTTAAAGCTCTTGAAAATTCCTTGAAAATTTCAAAAATACATCAAAATCATTTCAAGTTGAAAATTAAATTTTTCAACTACAAATGTAACTATTTGGTTGAAAATATTGTTGAAAATTCATGTATTTTATTGAAAATTCGTCTTTTATAGTAGAAAATTTATTAATCCTTTTGGTTGAAAATGTAACTATCTTTTTAAAAGTTTATGTATTTTGTTGAAAATTCACCTTTTTTCGTAGAAAATCAATTTCTTTTGGTCAATAATGCAACTGCTTGGTTACAAATTAATCTGTTTTAGTTGAGGAATCAGATCTTTTGTTGAAAATTCGTCTTTAATGGTCAAATTTAACTGTTTTTGATTATTTTTTTTTAATTAATGTAACTATTTGGCTGAAAATGTAACTATTTCATTGAAAATTGATGTATTTTGTTGAAAATTCGTATTTTCTAGCAGAAAATCAATTTTTTATTAGTTGAATTTAACTGTTTTTCATTTTAAATTAATTTTTCTAATTAATGTAACGGATTTCATATTTTAATGGATTTCAAGGATTTTATTCACAAGAATTTAGAGACTTCAAATAATTTCAAAAATTTGAAAAGATTTTCAAACCTTTTGAATATATTTCAAGAATTTTGAAGGTTTTTTTAATGGATTTGAAGGGTATTTTAAACCCAAGAATTCCCAAGCGTCTAAAAATTTCAAGGTATTTTAAAAGATTTCAAAGGATTTGAAACCATTCAGGGTATTTCTAAGGATTCCAATTTTTTTAAGATATTAAAAAAAGAAGGAATTTCTAAGGAGTCTAATGATTTCAAGTATCTCAAAAAATTGTATGCGGTTCTAAAGAGTTTCCTAGAATTTCAGAAGATTTGGAAGGATTTGATAGGAACTATAAGGTTTTAGGATATTGAAAATGATTCCAAGGTATTTCTAAAGGATTTTAACGGATTTAATAAGATTTCAATAACTTAAAGGATTTTAAAAGCTCTCAAGGTATTTCAATGAATTTTCCAGGATTTCAGGAAATATCATACGATTTCATAGAATTTCACAGATTTTGCTGTATTTCAACGGATTGTAAAGATTTAACGTGATTTTATAATATTCAAAGAGGTATAAAAAGGAATTTTATAAGATTGAGGGAATTTAAATAAGATTTCCAAGAATTAAAAGGTTTTGATTTTTTTAGTTTTAAGGACTATGTTTTTGTAATTAATATCGAAGCAGTCAAAAATTCTTCATGACGATGGTATTCGCACAAATCCTATCGAACGCTTGTTTTTTCTATAGTGAAATTACAAAATTGTCAGCCACAAGACTGATTCAGTTCAAATTTAATACTCGTAAAAATGTAATAATTATAAAAAAGCATAAACAACTGAACATTTAAAATTAGTTTTATCTTATTGAAAAGCCTAGCATAACCGACTAAACATAAAAAATTGGCAACGTTCGTGATTAGGAATTTAAAAATTAAGAAACTTCGAAACAAATATTTTCGAATATAAAATTTTGAAGCCAAACAACCTTCGTTTCAAGGCTTCAAATATTTAACTGTTTGAGAATTGGGCATTCAAAATTTTAAATTAAATTACAGAAATTTCAAGATGATACAAATTATTAAGAGGTGTCATATCATGTAGTATCAAATGACGTTCAAAGTGATTGGATAGACTTGATTATTTGAAAAAATGAAATTTCTGTAAAAAAATCATTTGCTTTTATTTTCACTGATCAAAATTGAAGAATTTTAAATATTGTAAACCTTCAAAGTTTATTTATTCGCAAAACGTTGAAAATTGTATGATTTCTAATTGACAGCTTCAAGAATAAGTAATATAGGGCTAATGGAACCGTTAAAAATTAAACAATTCCAAACTTCGTTTAAAATTGAGGTATTTTAAAATTAAACTTTAAAAGTTTTTTTATTTAAAAAATGTTGTATTCAAATAATCACTAATTTACACGTATAAAATGATAGCTACTAACACTTTTCAATTAAATGCAGTTGAACTGCCAAATAAAAAATTTTAAACTTTTATAAATTGTAGAGTTCAAAGATTCAGATTCATTCCCTAAAATATAAATCCACGTTATCATTTTCAATGCTCTAAATTGAAGAATCAATCAATGAGTTTAAAAATTTCAAATTTATATTATTTCAAGTAATTTTAAACTAGAAAAATTAATAATTGAAATATTACATTTTTTTTAATAAATTGAACACTTCTTAAATTAAAAGAAAAATTATTTTTATTTTAAATAGTTTAAAATACATAAAATAAAAATTTTTCCGAACTTCTAAACATCTTCAAAAATTATTCGAATTTTTCCAATTTTTTTTAAATCCTGCTGAATTAAAAAAATGTCCTTAAAATCTTCCACATTCCTTTTTTACGATTTTGTAAATATTTTTAAATATTTTCTTAAAATAAGAATCTTAAGAAAATATTTTTTATTCTTTTAAAGCCTTTTACAAATCGTTAACAACTTATAAATTTTGTGTTTGAAATCTGCAAAAATCTATATTTTGTTTTAAATTAGATCGTGGGCTATTTGCACCGAAATGTCGGTATGAATAGCCAGATTTTGTCGGTACACGTAGACACTTCATTTCAATGATTTCAAATCGTTTCAAATTTTAAATGAATGTTGAATCTTTTCAAAACTTCTAAATATCTTCTCAACTTACTCCCATTTTTGCTAAGAATAATAGATGTTCAATTGTTATTTACATATCAAAATTCAACAATTTTACTTGCGAATTAATTTTTTTTTAATAAAACAATTAAAATTGTAACGTTCGAAGTTTAATTTTTGTTTGTTTAGTTTTGAATATGAGATTTATAATTATTGATTTTATGAAATATTTTAGACTGAAACAATATTTGAAATTTCATAAAAGCCTTTAATTACGAATATATTATTTGGAAGTTATTTTAAAATTAAAAATGGTTTGTAAAGTTTCAATCGGGCGTTCACTTTTTTTTAACTAATAAGACTTTTCAATTGGAACAGTTTAAATTTTAACGTTAAAATCTAGAAATTCTAAAAGTATGATATGATTTTTAAACATTTCGAAGATTTGAAACGATTTCAAAAGGTTTCAAAACATTTCAGAAGATTTTTAAAGATTTCACAAATTGTAAGATTTCAAATAATTCAGTGATTTCAAAGAATAAAAAAGATTTGCCAAACAAAGAATTAAGAAAACTCCACGAATATTGCAAATGATTTGTTGAGAAAGGCTTGTACACCAGGTTTTCAAAGATCTCAAAAAGATTTCGAACATTTCCGAAGATTTTAAAAAGGTGTAAGCCGGATTTCTAAGATTTTAAAAGACTTTACACAGATTAAAAATATTATAATGATATAAAATGAATACAAAAGATTTCACAAATATTTAAAGGATTTTATAAAAAATTCATGAAGATTTCAAAAGAGTACAAGCATTCCACAGATTTAAAAAAGGGTACAGTACACCAGGTTTTAAATATTTTAAAACATTTCAAAGATTTTAAAGGATTTAAAATATTTCAATGATTTCAAACGAATACGGAAGATTTCACAAATATTTCAAAGATGTTAAATTATTTCAAAAGGTTTCAACAAATTTGAGAAGATTTCAAAATGTTTCAAAGATTTTAAAATATCTAAAAGGATTTTGAGCATTTTACAAAGATTTCATAGATCTCAAAGTTTTAAAAAAGGCGTGTACACCAGATTTCAAATATTCCACAACAATTTCACAAACCTTTTAAAACTTTTAAAAGATTTGAATTATTTCAAAGAAATAACAAGGGTATAGTATACCAGATTTCACAGATTTTTGAACATTTCGAAGATTTGAAACGATTTCAAAAGGTTTCAAAAAGTTTGAGAAGATTTGAAAAGATTTCGAATAATTCAGTTATTTCAACGACTAAAACAGGTTTGCCAAACAAAGATTTAGGAAAAATTTCATAAATGTTTCAAAAGATTTTTAAAAAGATTTCATAAAAATTTCCCAAAGATTTCGAACATTTCCGAAAATTTTAAAACTATCAAAAGATTTTAAAAGTTTTAAAAAGGGTAAATCAGTAAACCAGATTTCCAAGATTTTAAAGAATTTACACATATTAAAAATATTTTCATGATTTCAAATAAATACAAAAGATTTTAGAAAGATTTCACAAATATTTAAAAGGATTTTGAACTTTGCACAAAGATTTTACGGATTTCAAAGATCTGAAAAAGGCGTGTACACCACATTAAAAAAATTTCACAACAATTTCACAAAACTTTTAAAACTTTCAAAAGATTTAAATGATTTCAAAGAATTGAAAAAGGGTACCGTACACCAGATTTCAAAGATTTTTAAACATTTCGAAGATTTGAAACGATTTCAAAAGGTTTCAAAACATTTTAAAAGATTTGAAAAGACTTCACAAATTGTAAGATTTCAAATAATTCAGCGATTTCAACGAATAAAAAAGATTTCACAAGCAAAGATTCAAGAGAAATTTCACAAATATTCCAAAAAACTTAACAAAGATTTCACAAAAATTTCTCAAAGATTTCGAAAATTTTATTTTACACAGAATAAAAAAATATTTTAATGGTATAGAATAAATACAAAGGTTTCAGAAAGATTCCACAAATATTTCAAGGATTTTATAAAAATTTCATAAAGATTTAAAAAGAATACAAGCATTCCATAGATTTCAAAAAGGGTACAGTATACCAGATTTCAAATATTTCAATGATTTCAAACGAATACGAAAGATCTTACAAATATTTCAAATATGTAAAACTATTTCAAAAGGTTTCAACGAATTTGAAAATATTTCGAAATATTTTAAAGATTTTAAAATATTGAAAAGGATTTTCAATATTTTACAAAGATTTCACGGATTTCACAAACCTTTTAAAACTTTTAAAAGATTTAAATGATTTCAAAGATTTAAAAAAGGGTACAGTACGCCAGATTTCAAAGATTTTCAAACATTTCGAAGATTTGAAATAATTTTAGAAGGTTTCAAAACATTTTAGAAGATTTGAAATAATTCAGTGATTTCAACGAATAAAAAAGATTTCACGAACAAAGATTCAAGAGAAATTTCACAAGTATTCCAAAAGACTTGACAAAGATTTCACAAAAATTTCTCAGATTTCAAAAATTTTATGAAGATTGCAAGGATTTCAAAGAGTTGAAAAAGGCTTGTACACCAGATATAATTTCTGAAATTTCAAAAGATTTTACACAGAATAAAAGAATATTTTAATGATATAGAATAAATACAAAGGTTTCAGAAAGATTCTACAAATATTTCAAAGATTTTATAAAAATTTCATAAAGATTTTAAAATAATACAAGCATTCCATAGATTTCAAAAAGGGTACAGTGTACCAGATTTTAAATACTTCAAAACATTTCGAATATTTCAATGATTTTAAACGAATACGAAAGATCTTACAAATATTTCAAATGTGTAAAACATTTTAAAAGGTTTCAACGAATTTGAAAATATTTCGAAATATTTTAAAGATTTAAAAATATTTTAACGGATTTTGAACATTTTACGAAGATTTCACGGATTTCATAAACCTTTTAAAACTTTCAAAAGATTTAAATGATTTCAAAGATTTAAAAAAAGGTACAGTACGCCAGATTTCGAAGATTTGAAATTATTTCAGAAGGTTTCAAAACATTTCAGAAGATTTGAAAAGATTTCATTAATTGTAAGATTTCAAATAATTCAGTGATTTCAATGAATAAAAAAGATTTCACGAACAAAGATTCAAGAGAAATTTCCCAAATATTCCAAAAGACTTGACAAAGATTTCAAAAATTTTATGAAGATTGCAAGGATTTCAAAGAGTTGAAAAAGGTTTGTAAACCAGATTTAATTTCTGAAATTTCAAAAGATTTTACACAGAATAAAATAATATTTTAATGATATAGAATAAATACAAAAGGTTTCAGAAAGGTTCCACAAATATTTCAAAGATTCTATAAAAATTTCATAAAGATTTTAGAAGAATACAAGCATTCCATAGATTTCAAATATTTCAAAACATTTCGAATATTTCAATGATTTCAAACGAAAACGAAAGACCTTAAAAATATTTCAATTGTGTAAAACATTTTAATAGGTTTCAACGAATTAAAAAATATTTCGAAATATTTTAAAGATTTTAAAATATTTAAAAGGATTTTGAACATTTTACAAAGATTTCACGGATTTCTCAAACCTTTTAAAACTTTTAAAAGATTTAAATGATTTCAAATATTTAAAAAAGGGTACAGTACGCCAGATTTCAAAGATTTTCAAACATTTCGAAGATTTGAAATTATTTCAGAAGGTTTCAAAACATTTTAGAAGATTCGAAAAGATTTCATTAATTGTAAGATTTCAAATAATTCAGTGATTTCAATGAATGAAAAACATTTCACAAACAAATATTTAAGAAAAATTAAACAAATATTGCAGGATGTTTGACAAAGATTTCACAATAATTTCTCAAAGATTTCGAAAATTTTATGAATATTGCAAGGATTTCAAAGAGTTGAAAAAGGCTTGTAAACCAGATTTAATTTCTGAAATTTCAAAAGATTTTAAACATAATAAAATAATATTTTAATGATATAGAATAAATACAGAAGGTTTCAGAAAGGTTCCACAAATATTTCAAAGATTTTATAAAAATTTCATAAAGATTTTAGAAGAATACAAGCATTCCATAGATTTCAAATATTTCAAAACATTTAGAATATTTCAATGATTTCAAACGAATACGATAGATCTTACAAATATTTCAAATATGTGAAACATTTTCAAATGGTTTCAACGAATTTGAAAATATTTCAAAATATTTTAAAGAGTTTAGAATATTTTAAATGATTTTGAACATTTTAAAAAGATTTCACGGATTTCACAAACCTTTTAAAACTTTCAAAAGATTTGAACGATTAAAAAAAAATTTTGTTATGGTTAAAGTACGCCAGATTTCAAAGATTTTCAAACATTTCAAAGATGTGAAATTATTTCAGAAGGTTTCAAAACATTTTGGAAGATTTGAAAAGATTTCACTAATTGTAAGATTTCAAATAATTCAGTGATTTCAACGATTAAAAAAGATTTCACAAACAAAGATTCAAGAGAAATTTTACAAATATTCCAAAAGACTTGACAAAAATTTCACAAAAATTTCTCAAAGATTTCGAAAATGTTATGAAGATTGCAAGGATGTCAAAGAGTTGAAAAAGGCTTGTACATCAGATGTAATTTCTGAAATTTCAAAACATTTTACATAGAATAAAAAAATATTTTAATGATATAGAATGAATACAAAAGGTTTCAGAAAGATTCCACAAATATTTCAAAGATTTTATAAAAATTTCATAAAGATTTTAGAAGAATACAAGCATTCCATAGATTTCAAATATTTCAAAACATTTAGAATATTTCAATGATTTCAAACGAATACGATAGATCTTACAAATATTTCAAATATGTGAAACATTTTAAAAGGTTTCAACGAATTTGAAATTATTTCGAAATATTTTAAAGAGTTAAGAATATTTAAAAGGATTTTGAACATTTTACAAAGATTTCACGGATTTCACAAACCTTCTAAAACTTTGAAAAGATTTAAATGATTAAAAATTTTTTTAAAAAGGGTACAGTACGCCATATTTCAAAGATTTTCAAACATTTCGAAGATTTGAAATTATTTCAGAAGGTTTTAAAACATTTTACATTTGAAAAGATTTCACTAATTGTAAGATTTCAAATAATTCAGTGATTTCAATGAATGAAAAAGATTTCACAAACAAATATTTAAGAAAAATTTGACAAATATTGCAGAAGGTTTGACAAAGGCCTCATAATAATTTCTCAAAGATTTCGGAAATTTTATGAATATTGCAAGGATTTCAAAGACTTGAACAACACTGTAAAAAAATGTTGTAACTTTACCACTGCGTTTTTGTAATCACACCAAAACTTGTAAAATTACTTCCTTCATAGTTGTGAACTTATTAGTTTTAAATAAAAAATATCACTTTCAATGAAGTAGTTTCCCAAGATTTTGTGAATTTACCTCTTTAAAAGTAGGTAAGAATTAACGAAATAATTGTTTAAACAATTTATTATACTTATTAATAATATTATATTTGAATAATGCTGAAAAGTTGCGGTTTTTTTTTAATTTCTGGTTTTTTGTCCACTTTTCATTCGGAGTGAAGTAGTAATGAATTAAAGTTAACAAAATAATTGTTTAAAAAATTTATTATCATTGTTGATGATATTCTCTTCGCTTAATCGGTAGAATGTTGCGGTTTTTTCTGAAATTTTTACGGTTTGTTTATTTTTTATTAGGCGTGACTTTATAATTAATTAGATTTAGCAAAAATAATTTTTAAAACAAATTATTATTGTTTATGACTATCTTCATCTGTATCGATTGCGCCTGATAGTTGCGGTTTTTGGCAATTTTTACCATTCTGTCCTTTTTTCACTTAGTGAGGTAATAATTAATTAAAGTTAACAGAAAAGTTTTTTAAACAATTTAATACTGTTTATAACTATCTTTTCTCAGATAAGTGCTAGAAAGTGGCGGTTTTTTCTAAAATCTATCTAAATCTATCTAAATTTCTAAAGGCATCGCCTTTTTATTTATGAACAAACAATAAGTGAACCACAACAAAAATGATTTTTCGAAAGGTATTGTTGTTTTAAGTGAATTATTTTTGCTCTTTTCCAAATGCTTAAAAGAATTAATTCAAAGAAAAAAAGCTATTTTACACAAGAGGCAAAAACAAAGAATTTTAAATATCTGTTTTATTTCAGAAAAATATATATTCACGAAAAGGGAAGAGATTATTTAAAATATAGTTTTCTCTAATGTTTATTTATTAATTGTTAGTAATTAAGCAGGCGAAACAAAGTGACAGATTTTAGAAAAAATCGCCACTTTCTAGCACTTATATAAGAAAAGATAGTTATAAACAATAATAAATTGTTTGAACAACTTTTTTGTTAACTTTATTTAATTATTACCTGAAAAAAGGACAGAAAAGTAAAAATTGCCCAAAAACCGCAACTATCAGGCGTAATCGATATAGATGAACATTGACATAAACAATAATAATTTGTTTAAACAATTATTTTTGCTGAATCTGATTAATTATTAAGTCACGCCTGATAAAAAATAAACAAACAGTTGAAAATTTCAGAAAAAACCACAACATTCTACCAATTAAGAAAATAGAATATTATTAACAATGAAAATAAATTGTTTAAACAATTATTTTGTTAACATCAATTCATTATCACTTCACTCCAAATGAAAATTGGACAAAAAGCCAGAAAGTAAAAAAAAACGCATCTTTCTATCATTATTCAAATATAAAATTATTAATAATTATAATAAATTGTTTAAACAATTATTTTGTTAACTTGAATTTATTATTACTTCACTACAAATGAATATTGGACAAAAAGCCAGAAATTAAAAAAAAGTCCGCATCTTTCTAGCATTACTCAAATATAATATTATTAATAATTATAACAAATTGTTTAAACAATTATTTTGTTAACTTGAATTCATTATTAATTCACTCCGAATGAAAAGTGGACAAAAAACCAGAAATTAAAAAAAAAACGCATCTTTTCAGCATTATTCAAATATATTATTATTATTAATGATTATAATAAATTGTTTAAACAATTATTTTGTTAACTTGAATTGATTATTACTTCACTACAGATTAAAATTGGACAAAAAGCCACTATTGTTAACATTGATGAACTATGACTTCCCTCTAATTGAAAATTGTACAACAAATGGAAAATTTGTGAAAAAACTCGTCTTTCTAACTCCATTTTGTGAGAAAATTGCTAAAAACAATAATAAATTGTTAAAAAAATTCATGAAAATATCTCATTTTTAGTATAAAGTAATATTTTACGTATTAGAAACAATTCGCATAAAAAAAAACCGCAAAAAATCATAATTAGCGCCAAAAACTCGCAAAACCCATTTTTTCACTTATGGGGTTTCTTTGGGACTCTATAAAACAGACTTATGGTGTTGGTTTATGAAAACTGATATTTTATTCGTATTCTATGGCTAATTGTGAAGAGAAATGTTGAGTTTCAACTCGATTGAGATAATATTCAGGATTCTAATTAAGATTTACAAAAACGTCTTTTTTTCTTATGGGAAATACATGTTAAACTTCATGGGGCTTGCGCCACCCCTAAATATCATTTTTTTTCAAAACAAAAAAAATGGATTTATTTTTGGGTGGACTCGAACAAATTTGGGGGGTTTCCCCATAAAAATTGAAAAAAAAATTTTTGGACCACCCTACTGGACATGGCGTTAAAATAACTTGTGAACTAAAAAAAAAAAATGTATGACTTACATCTCAGTGTTGGTATCACTTTTTGAAGGAAGTTCATTCTTGTCAACGAAAACAGATTCGCAACCATTGCGTTGCGACCACAAACTGGATATGCTTGCGACCACATCTTTTCCACATTGTGGTGACACATTTCCCCAAATCTCCACCTTTCCCAACGATGGAACGGAATTCTCCGTTTTCACCACACTGATTCTCAATTTACTTGCATAATTGATCAACCGTGATTCTGAAGATTTCATGCGACACTGAAGAAAGTTCGATGGACCAGAAATTTGTGTGGGATCAATGTCACTCCGATGAAATATGATTCCAGAATGTAAGGATTTCAAATACCCATTAGCAATATTCGTGTACAATGTATTCGCCTCGTCAGACGATTTGGCGAGGATTTGGAAACCTGATGATTTCTGAGCTCCGACGCTTGGCCAAATAATGATGTGACTTATACGAATATTGCAGACAAAGTGAAAATCCACATGTACAGGTGGTTTAATGCAGGAATAAACCATAAAACCATTTTCCGATTTGTTTACTAAATTTTCGACTTCATAACCCTCCGTGCTGACAGTGCTGCACTTTACTTCAGTTCTCAGAGAAGGATCGCAGAAATTCAAAAGCATTTTGTACTTTAATATGGAATTATAAATTTTTTAGCCATTTATTGATGTGTTCATTTTTATATGAGTTATAGTTTAGAAAACTAGAAGGGTTAACGAATGAATCGGACTGTCAAACCCAGTCAAACCTGTCAAACTGTTTCCGTTTTCCATGTGTCATTTATTTTGAGGTTATATGTTTTGATTTCGTCCCAGCAGTCTTCGCACGCTATTAGTGAGTTTGAAATTCCCGGGCTTAACAGACCAATCACAGCTCAAATGAATGGTTGTTGCCGTTGTTGCGTATTCGGCTTTAGGATTCATATTCATAACCTAAAAAAGTTCACCGATTTGCACGTGTGCAAATGTAAATTTAGTCGGATACGTGAATTAAGATAAAAACAGTTGTTTAATCGAATTTTTTGTGCTATATTATTGTGTGAAGAATATAGAATTATTCCAAAGTCTTGTGGGTTGTGTAGTTAACGATTTAAGTTATAAACTACATAAGAACATAAGTGCTCACGTTGTCAAAGTCAGGTTAGTATCACTTTTTTCTTAACATTAATTTGTATTTGTTTGAATTACTTTTAACACAGTTTTAAAATAGACATATTTGAAATATGTTCTTATTTATAAAATAACTTTATGATAGCCATTGTTGTTGAACCAAAATTTAAGGATAAATACCTAAGTTCAATCACCTGAAATGTATTCAATTAAAAGGTGCTGGCCTTTTAAATTACATTATTAATTATATTTTTATATCTAAAATAAAAAGTGAGCGAGTTGAAGAGTGATTTAACATTTTTAATTAAATTTTTTAATTCAATTTAATTTAATTTATTTTTAATTTATCATAATGAATCATCGTAAAAGCATTAAATCTAGTATCAAATTTCTTGAATGTTGATTAGCAATTACTGTTAAAAAAGTACTTTTATGACATATTTGCGCGCGAATGTTTGGACATCCTTTCTCGCAAATTATAAACATGTAAAGTAAAATGTTTTTATTTTGTACATTTCAAACAAATTGAAGTCTGAATCAGAGGCGGTGGAGCCCTAGGGGGGCAAAGGGGAAATGCCCCCCTGAGAAATCGACCAGAGAGGGGCAAAGTATTGATTTGCCCCCCTCTGAAATCGAATGATTAAATTCATCGGATCGCTTGATTTTTTTTAAATCTACCTGAAATCTTTTTGAAGTAATTGAAGTATGCATTTGTGGAATCTTTTTAATGTATCCGAAATCTTTGCGGAATATTTGAAATATTCGTAAAATCTATGAAGTCTTGAGGAAATCATTGTAGTCTTTCTGAAATATTTGAAAATATCTGATAGTATTTAGGAAATCATTGAAATCTCTGTGAAATCTTTTTGATATCTTCGGAAATCTTTTAAAAATATTTGAAATATTTTAAAAATATTTGGTAATATTTGTGAAATTATTGAAATTATTGAAGTCTTTGTGAAATCTTTTAAATCTATCCGAAATCTTTAATATCTTTATGAAATCATTGGTAAATCATTTAAATCTTTGTGCATGCATTGATATCTATCTGAGATCTTTGGAAATCATTGCGAAATATTTAAAATATTTTTTAAATATCAGATAGTATTTAGGAAATCATTGAAATCTCTTTGAAATCTTTCTGATATCTTCGGAAATCTTTTAAAAATATTTGGTAATATTTGTGAAATTATTGAAATTATTGAAGTCTTTGTGAAATCTTTTAAATCTATCCAAAATCTTTAAAATCTTTATGAAATCATTGGTAAATCATTTAAATCTTTGTGCATGCATTGATATCTACATATCTGAAATCTTTGAAATCTTTGTGAAATATTTGAAATATTAAAAAAATTATTCATAATATTCATGACATTATTGAATTTTTAATTAAATCATTGAGAAATCATTGAAGTCTTGAGGAAATAATTGTAGTCTTTCTGAAATATTTGAAAATATTTGAAATATTCAGGAAATCATTGAAATCTCTGTGAAATCTTTCTGATATCTTCGGAAATCTTTTAAAAATATTTGAAATATTTTTGAAATATTTGGAAATATTTGTGAAGTTATTGAAGTCTCTGTGAAATCTTTTGAGTCTATCCGAAATCTTAAAAATCATTATGAAATCGTTGGTAAATCATTTAAATCTTTGTGCATGCATTGATATCTGTCTGAAATCTTTAAAATCTTTTTGAAATCGTTGACATTTTTTGGAAATCATTCAAATATTTGTAAAATCTTTCTGAAATATTTGGAAATCATTGCGAAATATTTAAAATATTTTTGAAATATCTGATAGTATTTAGTAAATCATTGAAATCTCTGTGAAATCTTTCTGATATGTTCGGAAATCTTTTAAAAATATTTGGTAATATTTGCCAAATCTTTCTGATATGTTCGGAAATATTTTTGAAATATTTGGTAATATTTGTGAAATTATTGAAATTATTGAAGTCTTTGTGAAATCTTTTAAATCTATCCGAAATCTTTAAAATCTTTATGAAATCATTGGTAAATCATTTAAATCTTTGTGCATGCATTGATATCTATCTGAAATCTTTAAAATCTTTTTGAAATCGTTGACATTTTTTGGAAATCATTCAAATATTTGTAAAATCTTTCTGAAATCTTTGAAAATCTTTGGAAATCGTTGCGAAATATTTAAAATATTTTTGAAATATCTGATAGTATTTAGGAAATTATTGAAATCTCTGGGAAATAATTTAAATCTTTGTGAAATTTGTTTAACCTATCCAAAATCTTTGCGAAGCATTTGTGAAATTTTTTAAATCTTTGGGAAAGCTTTCTGATATCTTCGGAGATTTTTTCAAAATGTTTGAAACATTTTTGAAATATTTGGTAATATTTGGGAACTTTTGAAATCATTGAAGTCTTTGTGAAATCTTTTTAATCTATCCGAAAACTTTGCGAAATCTTTCAAATCTTTATGAAATCTTTGGGAACTCATTCAAATACTTGTGCAGTCTTTGATATCTATCTGAAATCTTTGGGAAATCTTTGATATTGATCTGAAATCTTTGGGAAACGTTTGAAATGTTTGAAATCTTCAGGAAATCATTAAAATCGTTGTGAAATCTTTCAGAAATCTTTGCGAAATATTGAAAATATTTTTGAAATACTTGATAATTAGTGAAATTATAGAAATCTTTGGGAAATCATTAAAATCTTTCTGAAATCTGCGAAATATTTAAAATATTTTTGAAATATTTGAGAATATTTGTGAAATTATTGAAATTTTTGTGAAATCTTTGGGAAATCATTGAAATCTTTGTGCACTCTTTGAAATCTCTCTGGAATTTTTGTGAAATAATTGAAATTTTTAAATCTATCCAAAATCTTTGCAAAATATTTGTGAATTTTCATTAACTTTGGGAATTCATTGAAATCTTTCTGCACTTTTGGAAATCTATCTGAAATCTTTGCGAAATATTTGAAATCTTGGGGAAATCATTGAAATCTTCGTGAAATCTTTGGATATCTTTGCGAAATATTTGAAATATTTTTAAAATATTTGATAATATTCGTGAAATTATTGAAATTTTTATGAAATCATTGAGAAATCATTGAAATCTTTGTAGAATCTTTGAAATCTATCCAAAATCTTTGCTGAATATGCAAAAACTTTAGGAAATCTTTAAAACCTTTATGAAATCTTTGGGAAATGTTTGAAATCTTTAGGAAATCATTAATATCTTTGTGAAAGCTTTCTGAAATCTTTGGAAATCTTTGCGAAATATTAAAAATATTTTTGAAATATTTGATAATATTAGTGAAATTATAGAAATCTTTGGGAAATAATTAAAATCTTTCCGCAATCTTTGCGAAATATTGAAAATATTTTTGAAATATTTGCTAATATTTATGAAATTATTGAAATCTTTGTGAAATCTTTAGGAAATCATTGAAATCTTTGTGCACTCTTTGAAATCTTTCTGACATTTTTGTGAAATAATTGAAATTTTTAAATCTATCCAAAATCTTTGCAAAATATTTGTGAATTTTTTTTAATCTTTGGGAATTCGTTGAAATCTTTCTGCACTCTTGGAAATCTATCTAAAATCTTTGCCAAATATTTGAAATTTTTGAGAAATCTTGGTGAAATCATTGAAATCTTCGTCAAATCTTTGGATATCTTTGCGAAATATTTGAAATATTCAAAAAATATTTGATAATATTCGTGAAATTATTGAAATTTTTATGAAATGATTGAAATCTTCGTGAAATCTTTTTAATCTATCCAAAATCTTTTCTGAATATTCAAAAACTTTGGGAAATCATTGAACCTTTGTGAAATCTTTGGAAATCTTCGCGAAATATTCAAAATACTTTTCATTAATTGCTAAATATTTGAAGTCTTTGTGAAATCTTTGGAAAATCATTGAAATCTTTGTGAAATCTTTTAAATCTATCGGAAATCTTTGCGAAGCCTTCAAAATTCTTACGAAACCTTTGAGAAATTATTCAAATATGTGACTTGAATCTTTGAAATCTACCTGAAATTTGTACGAAATTTTTGAAATCCTTTTGAAATCTTTCTGAAATCTTTGGAAAACTTTTTCGAGATGTTTGAAATATTTGGTAATATTTTTGAAATTTGTGAAATCTTTGGAAATATGAATTTTAAACCTGTATTTGTTATTTATTATTATTATTTAATACAGACGATTCATTGTTCATTACTTATTTATGATTCATGTACAATTTTCACATAGTATAATATTATTATACTATGTACAAACTGTGCCATTCAATATTATAAGTATATGCCCCTGTCCCCACCTAGAAAAAAAGGCTCCGCCGCTTCTTGTCTAAATCGTATATTATCTGAATTTAAACGTGATAGAAAATTTTGAAAAATCGTTTTCCAAAGAATTTTAATTATAAAACTGCATCTACGTAATTGTAAAGTATGTTAATTTAAAATTGGTTAGATTTGAAAGTGAATATTTATTTAAAAGTTATTTACGTTACATAATCTCTCACTTTGGAACTAATTTAAGGCTGCAGGTTGTCTTCTAGCTTTTTAGGACGAATAGCGCAAATCTTGCAAACTTATTAAAATTGATTATTTTGTTATAAAGTTTTAAAATCTGTTGTAAAATATAAATGAGAATTTATTAATATTATCAACTAATTACACTGAAGTCACAATTTTTATGAGTTTAATTGCAAAATTAAATTAAAAATTTGTTTTCGCTGATGATAATTGTTCAACTGTAAGAATTTTTACTTTGGAGACTGGGAATTTTGTAAAATATTCATAATTGTAAGATAAAACTTGGAATTTCCGTGAAGAATTATAATGTTCAATTTAGGCCCACTTTAGAATATGAAATTTCGTTAAGAATTACATATAATTTTTACTTTATAACTTTGCGAAATAAATTAAATGTTATTTGGTATAAGGAATTTTCTAAAAGAATGATCATTCTTAGTTTAGACATAAAATAAACAAATGAATTATAATAAAAATTCCCGTAAAGAATTATAATTTTTACTTTGGAAAAGACAATTTTCGCAAAGAATTGGAATTGTTACTTCGGAACAGAGAATTTTGTAAAAGATTTAAAATTCTGAGATAGAACGGGGAATTACCGTAAAGAATTACAATTTTCATTTTAGGTTTACTTTAGAATAGGAAATTTAGTTAAGAATTATATTTTGTACTTTAGAACAGGGAGTTTCCGTAAAGAATTTTAATTTTAATTTGAGCTGAAAATTTTAGCAATGAATTAATTGTGACTTGGTATAGGGAATTTCCTAAAAGAATTATCGTTCTAAGTTTAGACGTAGAATAAACAAGTAAATTATGACAAAAATGTCCGTAAAGAATTATAATTTTGACGTTAGAAAAGATAATTTCGCAAAGAATTATCATTTTTGTGTTGGAACAGGGAACTTCAGTAAAGAAATGTAATGTCGAAAATTGAGCCAGGGAATTCCCGTAAAGAATTATATTTTTGAATTTTGAACCGGGATTTTCGTAAATAATGATACATGTCACTTCGGGAAAGGAAATGTCTGCAAAGAAATACATTGTTTACTTTAGGTCAGGGAATTTGCTAAAATAATTATAATTCTGAGATAGAACTGGGAATTTCCTTAAAGAATTATAATTTTCATTTTAGGTTTACATTAAAATAAGGAATTTCCGTAAAGAATTTTAATTTTAATTTGCACAGGGAATTTTGGAAGTGAATGAAATAATTGTGATGAATGAAATATAACGAAAATTCCCGTAAAGAATAATAATTTTTTTACTTTAAAAAGGCAATTTCTACAACGAAATAGAATTTTTTCCTTGGGGCAAAGAATTTTCTAGACGATTTATGATTCTAAGATAGAACTAGGAATTTTCGTAAAGAATTATGATTTTCATTTTAGTTTCACGTTAGAATTTAGGAAATTTCTTTAAAAATTATATTTTCTACTTTAAGACAGGTAGTTTCTGTAAAGAATTGTAATTTGACTTGGAACCGGGAATTTTCGAAATTTATGTGATTGTGAGTTGGTATAGGGAATTTTCTAAACCAATTATTCTGAGTTTGGACGGGGAATAACCAAATGAAGTATTCAAAAAAGATTTCCGTAAATAGGTAAAATTTTGACTTTGGAAAAGTTAATTTCGTAAGGAATTATAATTTTCACTTTGGAACAGGAAACTTTAGGAAAGAATACAATTTTGGCAATTGAGGCAGGGAATTCCCGTAAAGAATGATATTTTTGACTTTTGAATAGGGAATATCGTAAACAATTGTAATTTTCACTTTAGGAAATGCAATTTCCGCAAAAAATTAGAATTTTTAATTCGAGGCAGGGAATTTTCTAAAATAATTATAATTCTCAGATAGCTCTGAGAATTTCCGTGAAGTATTACAATTTTCATTTTAGGTTCATATTAGATAAGGAAATTTCGTATTCTGAGTTTCAAAGGGGAATAAATAAATAAAGTACAACAAAATTCCCATAAAAAATTCTTATTTTGAGTTTGAGAAAGGTAATTTCGTAACGAATTATAATGTTGTCTTGGAGTAGTAGGTAGTTTTGATATGGAACGGGAATTTTTTTGGAAATAATTTTAATTCTGATTTCCAAAAAGGAAATTTATAAAAACAGTTCACGTTCCAAGTCAGAATATGTCAGATTTGAAAAATTCCTTGTTCCAAATCAGAATTCGTTTGAATTTAAACAGTCTTTTTTATTTCAAACATAAATTTGTCAGAATTTGAAACTTTCCTCTTTCAAATTTAAAAAAGTGACTTAATATATTTCTGAATTATAATAGAAAAATTTATGAATAAATATAATTCTGACTTGGAACAAGGAATTTTGAAAACTAATTTAATTGTGACTTGGTATAAGGAACTTCCTAAAAGAATGATCAGTTTGAGTTTGGGCGAGGAATAAATAAATAAGGTATACAAAAAAAATCCCATAAAGAATTATAATTTAGACATTGGAAAAGAGAATTTCGTAAATAATTATAATTTTGACTTGAAACAGTAGGTAATTCTTTACATGCAACGGTGAATTTTGGAAAATAATTTTTATTCTGATTTATAAAAAGGAAATATACAAAAACAATCCATGTTTCAAGTTAGAATTCGTCAGATTTGGAAAATTCCTTGTTCCAAGCCAGAATTTGTTTGAATTTAAAAATTCTTTTCTTGTGCAAATATAAATTTGCCATAATTTGAAACTTCTCTCTCTCGAAATTTCAGAAGAACGTAGTTACTATATTTCTGAATTACAATAGAAAATTTTGTAAATAAATATAATTCTGACTTGGAACAGGGAATTTTTGGAAATAAATGTAACTGTGACTTTTAACAGTAAATTTCCGTAATGAATTATAATATAGACTCTGGGACAGGGAATTTCCGTAAAGAATTATAATTTAGACTTTGAGACAGGGAATTTTCGTGAAGAATTAAAATCCTTTAAAATGGTTAGAAATATCTTAAATCTTTAAAAATCTTTTGAAATCATTGAAATCTTTTGATCTCTTTAATTGGTCAGGAAAAATCAACAATTGACCGGAAGGAAACCGGGAAATGATCGGGAGCGAACCGGGAATTTAAAAACTTCAATCAGGTAGACCCCCGGAAAGATCTTCATGTTCAAAAATTGAGTAATTTACAATTTACTGCATGTCAAATTGAACAGTTGTAATTATAAACGTTCAAAATTGTATTGTTCAATATTAAATCTTCCATAAATATAAAATTCTAAATTAGCAATATTGAAAATTAAGTAATTGGAATAATTTCCAACTAATAACGCTTGGAATTAAAGAATTTCAAACTGAATCCTGCATACTCTACAACTTTATTCTAAATTAAAAGCTTAAATATTTGAAAAATCTTTAATTGAAAACGTTCCACATGGAATAATTTCACTGTTAAATATTCCAAATTAACAAATTGAATAATTTTATATAAAATACTCATATCTGTACAAGTCAAAAATTCAAAATGATTGGGTGTCCTAGAAAAGTGGACAAAATTTTCACCAATCATCCCAATATATACTCGTCCGGACGGCCGTACGAATAGACATTTCATCAAAATTAATCGCAAAAGAAGAAAATAAAAAAATTTGCCAACTAAATTACCTTCAAATTAATTTTCCTTTCAACGTCCAAAATTCATTGTTACAAAATTTATTTCAGCTTCTAACTTACAATGGCCAAAGTGAAAAATAAGAAATCAAAGCTAGCTGATGTCTACGCAAAGAAGCGTAAGAAGCAGCAAGCCCAAAAGACTCTGACTCCCTTTGAAGTTCACGTAAACAGAGACAAGCGAAAAGTTTTGGGACAGAAAAGTAAAGCTGATCGAGGACTCCCAGGTGTTGCACGAACGAAAGCGATCGCCAAACGAAAGGGAACTCTTCTTCAAGAGTATAAAGTCAAAGACAAAGATAATATTTTACTTGATAAACGAATATACCAGAAAAATCCTCACATGACTGAAGAAGATAAAGCATTGGCTAGATTCGCCAAGGAGAGAATGAAAGCCCACAGTAAGAAAAATATTTACAACCTAAACGACGATGAAATATTAACACACAGAGGACAGGCGATCATGGATATCGAAAGATTTGATAATCCAAGTAGCGACGACGATCAAGAAGTAAGTGATGAAGAAAACCGAGGCGGAAGATTGAATAAAAAGTTCTTAGAAGAAGCTCATTTTGGGGGAGGTTTATTATCAATGCCGGGTTCAGAATCCTCCAGAAAAAGTGTGATCGAGCAGCTCATAGCTGATTCAAAAAAGAGGAAAGCCGAGAGACAAAAGACACGAGAAGAAACTGAGGAGTTGACTGCAAAACTCGACGCTCAGTGGAAAGATCTTTTGCCGCTTCTGGTCAAACCGAATAAAGAAATAGAGAAACCTGCAGAAAAGCCGAGACTTGACGATTACGATATTACTGTACGCGAATTGAAGTTTGAAGCGCGGGGTCAGGCGACTGATAAACTGAAATCTGAGGAACAGATTGCTCAAGAAGAGCATGTAAAATGGGAAAAGTTGGAGGAAGAAAGGCTGAAAAGGATGGCAGGGTTCTCAGAAAATGATTCGTATGGTAAGCATAAGTCTGCTGATGATTTGGACGATGGATATCAAAAAGAAACAGTGGATGGTGAAGAAAACAATGATGGAAAGAGTGATGATGAGAATGCTAAGTCGAAGGATTCTGAATCTGAGGGTGATTCAGAAGATGGAGAAAGTGAAGAAGAAGATGTAGATGAAGAAGTGGAAGATGAAGAGGAGGAGGAGGAAGTAGAAGAGGAAGAGGAAGTAGAAGAGGAGGAAGTGAAGGTAAAAGCGAAAGAAAAGGTTAATCCAGAAGCTGACGCAGAAGCTGAAAACGAGTCGGAATCTGAAGACGAGTCAGAATCTGAAGAAGAGGATGATGAAGATAATTTATCTGATTTGAAGGTTACTGATTCTTCTAGTGAAGATGAAACCTCAGAAACACCTCAGAAATTCACATCTAGTAAAACTAAACCCAAAACTGAACCGTTAATCGAGCCGAAAAGAGTGATGCAAAAACTGAAGAATACGAGTGGAACTGAGGATGTTAAAGTAAAGGAATCTCTGAAAGAAGATGGCGATAAATTGTTGGAGAATGCTCGAGCGAATTTGCCTCATACGTATACAGTACCTGAAACCTATGAAGATTTGAAGAAATTACTAAAAAATCACGATCAAGACTATCAGTCAGTGATTGTGGAAAGAATCATAAAATGTAATCATTGGCTTCTGGCGAATGGAAATAGGGAAAAACTATTTGGGTTATTCGAACACTTATTGATGTACATAGACTGTTTGGATTTTTCGACTGAAACTAGCATCGTCAAGAGTTTTCAAATATTGGACAGGTACATATATTTAAAATAAATATCAAAACTTTTTTGAGAAAATAAAAGTGATTTGAGAGATGCAATAATATCGTACATTTTCTTTGCAGGTTGTGTCCTCATCTTTATGATTTAGCTCACGCAGGTGCTGAAAATGCGAAGAAGTGCTTCCAAGAAATCATTAAAGCAAAGCACGAACAGTTTGAGGAGAACAAAAAGAAATATCCTGGCATAAACTTGGTAAGAAGATTTAATATATATTTCTTTTAAATTCGAGTGGAAATAATTAGATTTTTTTTCAAAATTAATTGGAGATTAATCATTTTTAATTATTGCAGTTGATATTTTTGAAATTGGCATCCCTTATTTTTCCTACCTCGGACTTCAGGCATCCGGTGGTTACACCTTGTTTAGTATTCATGTCGCAAATACTACTGAGATGTTCTGTTAAAAGGAAAAGTCACATTGCTAGGGGATTGTATGTAACGACTCTTATGTTAGAGGTACGTAAAATGGATTTACTACAGGTAATTTCAGTGGTCGTGGGAAGGCGTTGATTTAATCAACGTTGCCGTTAGAATTACAATTGTTGGATAATAATTGTTAATGGAAGAAACTATTTTTCTCAAAAATTGAATTAAAAAAATAATTATTGTGAAGGTAGTCTAATGAATTACAAAAAATAGTTTCTCGTTACTTTTATTTGTCTGACAAAATGTATTTCCCCCGATTGCACTATACAACGTAATTAATATTTTTTTAAATTATAAATATCTGAATTTCATTAACTTTAACTGTATTGTGAGGAGTTGAAAACTCGAATTTTGAGATTAAATTGTCAAAGATTTCAAAAGATCCTTTAAGGTTTCAAAGATTTCGAAGATTTCAAATATTTCTAAATCTTTCAGAAGATTTAAAAGATTTTGCAAAGATTTCATAAAAATTTCAAAAGATTAAAAATATTTCCAAATATTTTCGAAGATTTAAAAGATTTTGCAAAGATTTAATAAAGGTTTCAAAAGATTAAAAATATTTCCAAATATTTCAGAAGATTTCACAAAGATTTAAAAATATTTAACAAAAATTTCAAAAGATTTTAAAGATTTAAAAAGCTCTCAAAAGATTTCTAAATGTTTCAGAAGGTTTTAAAAGTTTCCCAAGTATTTCAAAGATATCAGAAAGATTTCAAAGGTTACAAAAGATTTCAAATATATCAGAAATATTTCAAAGGACAAAAGATTTCAAAGATTTCCTCCAAATATTTCTGAAGATGTCGCAAGGATTTCAAAGAATTCAGAAATATTTCAAAGTTTTCTCAAAGATTTCAATGATTTCACAAAGATTTTAAACAATCCCAAAAAATTTCAAAGATTTCAAATAATCGCAAAACATTTCGAATATGTCAAAATATTTTAAAGTGTTTCAGAAGATTTCAAAGGTTTTAAAAATATTTAGCAAAGATTCCAATGGTTTTACAAAGATTTCAAAGATTTAAAAGGCTCTCAAAATATTTCAAATGTTTGTAAATATTTCAGAAGGCTTTAAAAATCTCGCAAGTATTTCAAACATTTCAGAAACATTTCAAAGGTTACAAAAGATTTCAAAGATTTTTTCCAAATATTTCTGAAGATGATTTAAAAGAATTTAGAAATATTTCAAAGTTTTCACAAAGATTTAAAAATATTTCGCAAAGATTTTAAACAATCCCAAAAGATTCCAAAGATTTCTAATAATCGCAAAAGATTTCCAATATTTCAAAATATTTTTAAGTGTTTCAGAAGATTTCAAAATTAAAAAGATTTCACAAAGATTTTAAAAGATTCTAATAGATTTCAAAGACTTAAGAAGCTCTCAAAAGATTTCAAAGATTTTAAAAGATGTCAAGAATTTCAGAAATATTTCAAAGTTTTTCAAGAATATTTTAAGAATTTGAGAAAGATTTCAATAAGATTTCAAAATATTTCAAATATTTCTAAATCTTTTAGAAGATTTAAAAGATTTTGCAAAGATTTCATAAAGATTTCAAAAGATAAAAAATATTTCCAAAAATTTCAGAAGATTTCACAAAGATTTAAAAATATTTTACAAAAATTTCAAAAGATTTTAAAGATTTAAAAAGCTCTCTAAAGATTTCTAAATGTTTCAGAAGGTTTTAAAAGTTTCTCAAGTATTTCAAAGATATCAGAAATATTTCAAAGGTTACAAAAGATTTCAAAGATTTCCTCCAAATATTTCTGAACATATCGCAAGGATTTCAAAGAATTCAGAAATATTTCCAACTTTTCCCAAAGATTTCAATGATTTCACAAAGATTTTAAACAATCCCAAAAAATTTCAAAGATTTCAAATAATCGCAAAAGGTTTCAAATATTTCAAAATATTTTAAAGTGTTTCAGAAGATTTCAAAGGTTTTAAAAATATTTAGCAAAGATTCCGATGGTCTTACAAAGATTTCAAAGATTTAAAAGGCTCTCAAAATATTTCAAATGTTTTTAAATATTTCAAAGTTTTCACAAAGATTTAAAAATATTTCACAAAGATTTTAAACAATCCCAAAGGATTCCAAAGATTTCTAACAATCGCAAAAGATTTTAAAGATTTCAAATATTTCAAAATATTTTAAAGTGTTTCAGACGATTTCAAATTTCAAAAGATTTCACAAAGATTTTAAAAGATTCCAATAGATTGCAAAGACTTAAAAAGCTCTCAAAAGATGTCAAAGATTTTAAAGATTTTAAAAGATGTCAAGAATTTCAGAAATATTTCAAAGATTTCCAAATATTTGAGAAGATTTAAAAGATTTTCCAAGGATTTCAAAGATTACGAATGATTTAAAAAGATATCAATGATTTAACAAGAATTTCAAAAAATCTCAAAATATTTTAGAGGATTTCCCAGATTTAAAAATATTTCGAAAGATTGCAATGATTTCGAGCTATGATATTACAATGATTTCACGAAGATTTCACGAAGGCTTGTACACCAGATTTCAAGATTGATCATTCCCTTTTTGTAAATTGATCAGAATTAAATTGATTGAAAAATTGAATCTTTCGAATTGAAATTACTTTCATCATAAATTCTTAAGAATTTTCACGATGTTAAATAATAATGTGCATTTTTAAGTTATAAACGAATCAGTTTTAATTTTTTTTACGGTCAGAATGAATTATTTTAGAATCATAAGTACTCAAAATGAAAATATCACAGATATAAAGCCGTAACTATTCCGCTAATCGAAATTAGAAGTGATTTGTCTTATGTAATTCATTTTGAATTTGAACTATTTTATATTTAAAATAATAAAAATGGAATAATTTCCATATTTCAAATTAAAGCTTTCAAAACTATTTTCAAAGTATCCAGTGATAACTTTTAAATTATAAGATGATGAAAGTGAAACTTTTTTAATTTTGATAATATTTGTATTTTTAAGAAAGTATGTTTTTTTCCACATTCAATAGAAATTTTATCCTGTGAATTTCTTTAATGAAAATTTTTCCAACTATATGATACTCTATTTTTGTACGACAAAAAATGTTTAAATTCCTACAGCGAAAAAGAAAAATCGTATCATGGAATGTTCCAAATACATTTTCGAATCAGAGATTAGAAAATTTATTTAAAAATAATGTAACAAATATAATAAATAGTAAGTAACGTAACGTTCCACCACATTTGAAAAGTAACGCACTCCTAGTTAGTATCTTATTTAATGATAATTTATTCACACATATTAATTTATATTTTCTTTTATTTTGTTTTAGTACACATTACTCAGTAAGCGATTCTCACCTTCCGCCATCAATTTTTTGCGGGGTTTATTATACATTTCGATGCCAAAACCCTTAAATAACGCAACGATCAAAGTAATTCCACCCTTTAAGAAGCAAGGAGAATTTAGCTGTCTCTTAGCATTGGATGAAAATATGTCAAACTCCAAAATCGATCTTGATAAATGTAAAATGAAAGCATCAGATCTCCTCGAGGGGGAAATAGATTTTGATTTTAAAATGAGAGTTTTTGTCTCAACAGTCAATCTAATTTCTGAATTCAGAAAGCTGTATGACGAATTAGAAGCTTCTTATGCAATATTTGAACCAATCTTAATAATGCTCAAGTCTGATTTTATTAAACGCTATCCTAAAAATTTGAGGCCAAAGGTGAAAGAAATAATTGGAGAATTGGAGGCAATGAAATCGAAAAAATTGGAACACATCGTACGTGAGAAAAAGAAACCAAAAACGCTGAGACTCTATGAACCTCGAATTGAGAGAGTGTATGTATTACAGAAATTAATTATTTTTTTAAGGTGTCTACTAACCGGGAATTATTCGGGAATACGAATTCGAGCCGGGAATCACATTTTAAATTGTGGAATGACTTTTAGTGGCTGTTTTCAGTTTGTTTATTTATTCATAAAGATTACAGATTTTCTGCGCCGTCAATTTTGTTAAACAAAATTTCCAAATAAGTAATTTTGTTTCATGATAAAATGTATTTCCGAATGTTTCTGAACTTTATTGATAAAAGATAACATTTTAATTGTAAATATTTTTTTAATAATGGGAAATAATTATGTTCTTAACATTTTGCTATCACTCTATAATTTGTTAATTTTTTCACATTTTGAAAGTTATTGGAAAACTGAATTTGTGAATAATAAAATTACCGATAAGGACAATAAGATGTCTGGGAAAATTAAAAATGATTTAGGTTTTTTCTTGAAAGATTCATTTTAAGATCTTAAGATTTCAAAATACGTCAAAAAAAAATCTTGAAGATTTTTTTAAATTTTACCGGATATTGAAAAATGTTAGAAAACCTTAATTATTTCAAAAGTTATTTAGAAGTTTTGAAAAGATTTGAAAATAATTAAAATCGTGAGAAGATTTCAAAAAATTTTAAACAAAAGGTAGATTTTTAAAAGTTTCTAAAAAAATGTAGAAGGTTTTATATCGACATTTTTCAATTTCCCAAGATTACAAAAGCTTAGAGAAAATTTGGTTAAGTTTAAAAGATATTTAGAAGTTTTAAAACGATAAAAAAATAATTAAAAAGTTGAAAAGGTTTTAAAAATCTAAAACAAAATATAGATTTATAGATTGTTGAAAACTTCGGACAAAAGGTTTCGAAGATTCTTAAGAATTTTGAAATGTTTCTAGGGAATAATAAAATTTCTTAAGATTTCGGGGAAAACTTGAAATGATTTTCTATTTTGAAAAATTAATTTAAAGAGAAAATTTTAAAACATTAAAAAATACTTCAAAAGGTGTCCAAAATTGTCAAAAACGAGTACGAAAGATTTTAAGACAATTTTTGAATTGTGCAGCATTTTAAAAAAATTTTATGAAAAATTTAAATCATTTTCAGAGATGCTTAGATGTTTTAAAAAGATTCAAAAATATTTTAGATTTGAAAATATTTCAATTTTTTTTTCAACAAAATGTAAGCCTTTGAAGAAAAATTTCGAAGCTTTTTAAGAATTTTGACAGGGTACAAGAAAAACAATTTTTCTTAAGATTCTCAGGAAAAAATTATAAAAGTTTTTTTTTATTTGAAAAAATTCATTTTTAAAGAAAATTTCTTAAGTTTTTTGAAAATGTCTACAAAAATCTGGAAGATTTTAAGGGGGTTTTTTATTTTAAAAGATTTTTCAAAATTTTAGTTATAAGTAGAGTAAATTTAAAAGATTTTAGAAAATTCTTCTTTTGGTAAGAATTCCGTCTTTTTGGAAAATTTAACTGTTTAATTAAAAATGAATAAATTCAACTATTCTTGATTTAAAATACAAATATTTTTTAGTTGAAATATCGACTGTTACATTTTTCGTTGAGAAATCATGTTTTTTAATTGAAAATTCAACAATGTTGTTAAAAATTGAACTACTTTGTTAAAAATGCATCGTTTCTGGTAGAAAATTAATCTTCTTGGTGAAAAATGCATCCGGTTGAAATATAATAATTTTTTGTTGAGGATTCGACTATTTTTTCGATAATTCGTCTTTTTTCAATGATAATAAAAAATTTCAAAAACTTTTAAACAAAATGTGGATTTTTGACGATTTTGACAAAAATCTTCTTAGGCGTTTTAAAAATTGAAAAAGATTTCAAAAGGATAAACAAAATTTCTTAAGATTCATGGAAAAATGTCAAATGACTTTATTTTGGAACAATAATTCTAAGAGAAAATTGAAAAAGATTTCAAAACATTTCAAATGATTTGCTAAAGTTTCGAAAAATATACATAATTTTAAGTCAATTTTTTCAATTTTGCATTATCACAAAATTTTAGAAAAAATTCTAATAAATATAAGAGATATTGAGAAATTTTGAGAAGATTCAAAAATAATTTAAAACTTGTAAAGATTTCAGTAAATTTAAAACAAAATGTAGATTTTTTAAGATTTCGAACAGAAGATTTAGATATAGATTTTAATTTAGTTGGCATTAGCGATTAATTATTGATTAATTATTGAAGAGTTATTACAAAAAAACACTATAAAAATTATTTATTTTAATACTAAGTGAATTTTGCATTAAGTATGTTATAAACATATATAATTATAATTAATAATTAATTAATCGCTGACACAAAATACAATAAAAATTATAGGACGACTGAAAAATCCCGAAAAATAAAATTTTCGACGCTGTAAAATTCCCTAATTGGAAAATTCCCGAAATTACAAAATTGCCGAAATATAAAAATCCCGAATCAATAAACATTAAAAAAATGTTTTTTTTTTAATAAAAATATTTGCAGAGAGAATCTATATTTGATTATTTAATTTTTAATAAATAAATTATATTTATTAAAAAACAATTTTTTGTCAATCGTTAAAACTCGCGAATTTTATAACTCTGGAATTTTCCGTCGGGAATTTTATTGTTCGGGAATTTTCCATTTCGGGATTCTTGTGTTTTGGCATTTTTATAATTACGGGTATTTTATTATTCGAGAATTTTTCAATTCCGGAATTTTAATTTTCGAGTTTTTTCAGTCGTCCTAAAAATTAACTTCAATAAATATTATTTATTCCTTAAAAATACACTAATAAAATATTTGTATCAAATATATTTTTTAATGTTTAAAGTTCTCTAAATTATTGTTTAAGTTTAAAATAACAATAATTTTATAAAAATTTTATTTAAAAAATGTAAAAACACGCGCGCCTCAAACGAAAAAAAAATTTCGCCCTAAATTTTCTCCAGGCTTAATAACATTTTCCAAACAAACATTGCAGGATTCAATTCAGCCCTGATTTATTCCTTGAAGATTCTTTTAATTTTATGTTTAAACTAACAATTCGAATTTCGAGAAAGTTTTTTGTAATTTTTTTAAATTTCTGTGCACATTTTCAATCAAAAATTTTCATCCAAAATTTTTTTTCGTGTATTGTTTTTTTAAATGTTGGTAATTTTATTATTCAGGCATTTTCCAGTTCGGGATTTTTATATTATATCTAAGAATCGTTTACACATTAGAATGCCTAAAATAATTAACCGCAGATAAAGTTTATAAAAGGTAACAACTGCCGTTTCAACCAAATCTACGCAGATAATTAAGACATCGAAATTTTATTATATTTCTCATATTATGTATAAATTTTTTTCGAATAATTCTCGATACCGTAAATGATAAAAATATAATTTTGTTTAAAATTATTAAGATATCACAATGCATTATCCAGGAATTTGATTGGCAAATATCAGTAGACACCCTGTTTTTTATGCATGCATTATATTTAGAATATAATTAGTTTATTTTCAAAATTGCAAAATGTTAAATAAAAATTTGGAATTGCAGGTACGAAGGTAGAAGGCACAAGAAAATGTCAGGAGAGAAGGCTGAGAAAGAAAAGATGCTTCACAAAATCAAGAGAGAGACGAAAGGAGCGATTAGAGAAGTTAGGAGAGATACTGCTTTCTTGGCAAAACTGAAAATTAAAGAGCAGATCAGGAACGACGAAGAGCGTAAACGTAAAGTTAGAGAGATATTTGGAGATGCTGCTGTTCAACAAAGTGAATTTAATAAAATGAAGCGACAGAAATAGTTATTGAGGTAAAAATTGAAGTACATAGATTGGTGAACAACTTTTATCTTGAATACAAATGTCCGAATCGCACTATTCAATTTTATAAAGTATGCTGATTACTCTGTGAGTATATTTTTATATGGATGATTTTTGATGCGAGACTGATTGTGAGCTTGATGAATGCTTCGTATTGAAATTTTCATTATTTAGGTAAGTTTATCTTTCCTGATGTTATAATTTACAACGCTTTGTGAGTTATTTGTATATATAGCGTATTATATAAATATTAATTTTAATATATTTTGCATTTTTATTCGCTACTTTTAGTGGTACTTTTAGATTCGGGAAATTAAGTTACGACAGTAATTTTTGGAAATATGGCCAGATAAGTTTTTAAAATTCACATTCCTATCGAACAGAATTTCAGAATTTTCAGATTTTTTTCTTACACTTGAAATAAATATCGTCTCGCTCATCGAAAAAAATATTTTGGGAATTATGCTCAGTGATACCATATCTCTGTTAAAATATCGAAAATCATTTTATATTTAAGATTTTAGAGTTAATGCTTCGTTCAGAAATCAATGTTTTTTCTATAATATATATTTATGGATTTTAAGCTTGTGTTGAT